>BJBW01007679.1:310-43364 GCA_004320125.1 Scolopax mira
GTTTAGTTGGTGGGTGCTTTTTGTTGTGTGTGTGGGTTTATGGGTTTGTTGGTGTTTTTTGGGGTATGTTTGGTTTTTTTTAAGGTTGGTGGGTTTTTTTGGTTTTTTTTAATGTGGTTGATCTCAAAGGTCCCTTCCAACCACTAAGATTCTGTGATTCTATGCTAAATGGGAACAGCCACATCACTTTAACTCTGCCCTCCAGCAGCAAGAATAATGAATGCAACAAGCTGACAGTCTAGTGTGGACACTGCCCTTTTCCACCATCCTGATGTCCCCTGTGCAGGACAGGGGACAGTTTCATAGCTATTTTTAAAGGAGAGGGAGTAGCAAATAATTAACATATTGCAGGCCTGCCAGATGTGCCCTGCATGGGCTTTGTAATGAGGATCCCAAGGCAGTGGGAATCTACCATACCACACCACCATTGATGGTTGCTGTGTTTCCCCTGCCTGATTCCTCTGAAAGCTCGAGTGTCCTCTCACACAGACCATGGGCCCTAAAGTTGTCTGTCCAGAGCAACAATTGCCTTCTCAAACAGGCAGAAATCCCTCTCTGCAGGCCTAACAACCCAGGGAGAGTCATACCACCTGCAAGCCTCAAGCTGTCTTAGGAGTGGTTCATCTGCATAAAGCTCCTGCTTTACTAAATCAAGTTAGAAACAGGTTAAAAGTATATTTAAGTGGTGCTTTTAGTTAAGTTAAAGTCCCAGTGTATTGAATGGCTGGTGGGCTAGAGAATAGTGCCTTTGCCTTTATTGGTGGAGCAGAAATACTTCTGCTCCTACTACCAGTTTCCTCTCCTAAAAATCTCCCAAAGGCCCTGCTGAATGCTGTGACCCCTGCTTTGACAAGTCTCTGTGCCTGGTTCTTATGAAGATCAGTTTGAATGTCACTTTTCTTTCACTTCCTTGTAAATTTGTACTCAACAAATTAAACACAAATAACACTTCCATTGTTTGACTCTTACTGCAGCAATAGGAGAGTTTGGCTGGTTCCTTAAAAACACCAGTGAGCAATAGATTCTTCCAGCAAGTCCTCTCTCTTCTGCAGAAGCTGCCTAAAAAAAGGTATTTTGGAAAGTCAATTGCTTGTGAAACTTGGGTATAACTTGATGCAATACCAATGACTGTTCTGGAGTTGGAGAATTACCAGAGGTGAGCATCTGGTGCAATAAGGAGGAAAAAATATACACATAGCGGGAACATCCCCTGTGCAATGTCTGCACAAACCTCTTCTATGGCAGAGAAATAAGAGATATTGTTTTATACAGCCTGGGGGCCTCCAGAGAGTGTACTGGAGGCATTTACACACCCTGAAGGGCTGAGAACAACTTGAGTAGTTTTCCAGAGATACTACAACTTTGCACATCCACAAGTGACAATACACTATAACTTCCCTGGAGCAGCACCAATATTTTGCCAGCAGCCAATATGTGGGTGCTGCCAGCCCCTTATAGCCAAGCACTCCAACCTACCCGCTCCCTGCTTCGAGTGGGGAATACCCTAGAGCTCCTCAGTCCATTCACCTCACACATCCCCCGTGTTAGGACAAGAAGACTAACTTTGAATAAAAATAATGAGTGAGCCCCAGTAATTGCAAAGCCTGTTTCCCCAAGAGCTGTTCTGGTTTTGGCAAGTGGGGCTTGTTCACTTGCATGTGCGGGGATACTGCAGCCACGCAGACACAGCCCTTCACAGACCGTTGTCTCGCTGTACAGCCTCATTTGGCTAATCTGACACAGCTTCACACGATTGTGGTGGTATCTGTGTCACAAGGGCAGGAGACAGCCACTAGTCAAGGAAAGAGCCCTCTTTAGATGTTCTTGGGGGCTGTTTTATGTTTTAAAAGTAATTTTTTCCCTCTAACAACTTAATAAAAATGCAGTTGGAAAGATACTTGGTTTGATCCTGTTCTTTCAATGAATAGATTCAGTCCATCATACACAAATACATACATGCACCTCAAATGCCATATACTAAACTTCAGAGCAAAGAGTCATGATTTGACTCAAGCCTGCATAATTTCAGGCAGCTTGGTTTGGCTGTGCTGAAGTTCACAGCACATATAATCACAGGACAGCTTCAATCATAAGCACACAGGTATCATAGGTTACAGCCACGAGCACATGAGTTAGGTTAAACATGTTTTTAAATTCCTTTTACTCCCCACCCCTCCAATACTCCTACTGTGGGATCAGTTCCTCCACCTAACCCAGAAGGCACAGATTGCAAACACAAGTAAAATACTTACTGCCAAAGCCCGCAGGAAACTTAATGAAGTGAGGATAATTCCCATACATGTTTAATCTTCAGTTCATCTCTTGCCTTTCTAAACGCAATTGCCTCCTCTAACTTCAAAGCTGCCTGGAGCGTGGCACAGCCTGCTGGGGTCGGGACATGGCTCTGAAGGAGCAGAGGCTCTCAGAGGGTGCCGGGGCAGCTGTCTCCTCCTGTGGCCTCATCCTCGCTTCATGCCGGCAGCAGCTGCTCAAAGGGATAAGACATGCTCTTGTTCGCTGCCGCTCAGGGCTGGCTCCCGTGCTCAGCTGTCTTGGCTCCCTGCGAATTCACGGCAGACTGTCTGGGTAGCATAATCGCCCAGATAAGACACTGATCAATGCATGACGGCTCCAGTATAGATCAGAAATCAGGAGGAAGGGGGAGGGGGGGATAGGAGGGGTTAGGTTGTTTAGGGGAGGAGCATCGTGGGGAAGGAGGGGGGTGCTTTGCTTTTCCACCAGTGAAGACTCGATACATTTTATTAGTTATACTAGCCCCAGCCACGTGGAGGTGTTTTCCAGACACGCAAAGAGCCAACCCTGCCCTGAGGATGGACTGGCTGACAGACGGGGCAGGAGCAGATGTGCAACCCTCCTAGACCTTTGAGGCAAGCGCTGCGCAGGGCAGGGAGCTCCGTGCTCCTGTCCCACACCAAGCCTTGCCTCAGCTGTCCTCCTGGCATCAGGTTGTTGCCCCTGCCGTGACAGACTGCAGTCACCCCTAGGAAACGCAGACAGGGCTGCAGAGGACCAGGACCTTTCTGTGACTAGTAGAGCCAGAATCTCAACTCCCTTCCCCAACCTCACCCAAAGGGGTTCAAAAAATACCCAAGCCAAACAAAAAAAGCATCATTAGCCAGTTGCTAAATCTGCATGTGATAAGAAGAGGTGGGGACACGAAACAGAGCCCAGGGGGCTCAATCAGTGCCATATACAGTCAGTATGATGTTCACAGCCACAGCAGCAGAATGCAGTAGGCTTCACAGACAGTCCCATACACATGCCCCCAAATTTGATTTAACGTCCACCCATCCTGACAATAAAGTCCTGCAGGAAATAGGTGCAAATAAGCAGAAACAAGTTCTGCTTTAAACAGTTGCCAGATCAAGACAAAGTCACATGTGGTCTCTAGTGCTGCCTACTCTGGTAGGTACTCAGGAGGGGGAGCAGTCACAGTTGCCTCTCCAGCAAGCCCCCTACCCAACTTTTGAGGAAGAGGCAGGGATGCAGGCAATAGCACAGCCCACTGTTTCTGATTTCTGATCTGGGTGACCTGGGACGAAATCACCTCAAAGGAATGGAGGAAGAAGGAATTTTGCCAGAGGTTGTAAAGTGAGCAGAGACCAAGGTCTGCATTGACTCAGACGCAGAACTACGTTGGAGGAAGAGGTGCCAGCACTGCCATTGGCACTAGCCACATGGCAGAGAAAGGGGGCACAGGACTCCTGTGCTCACACAAGGGGGCTCTGCCTTCCCAGAGAGGTTATGAACCACCCCTGCGTATAGGATGGGTACCTATAGGTGCATGCCATGCAAGCAGAGAGACAACAAAGAGGGAAGATCAACAGATTAGGATGTTTGGCATCCTTCAAGAGCCTGCTGGCTCTTGGACACCTCCAAATCACTCGAGGGCCCATGCTGCCCTTTGGCACTAAGCATGCTATAAGGGAAAAGCATTGCAATATGCCAGCACAGAGCTGCTCGCCACATCCAGCTGCGACTCTGGCAGATGCTGACTGAGGCACTGGCAGCCCAGAGGTAAAGAAAAGCTTACCCTTGTTAGCTCCATTTCTTGCTTTGCTTTCAGATGTTGCCATACCCATTTCTCTCTAGCCAGCGAGTTTAAGCAACAGAAGGTTGCAGTTTTTGTTCTTATGGGTTCTTTTGTTTTTATGGGTTCTTCTCCATATGAATGATTTTTAAGTTATTTTTAAAGGTAATTTGGCTCCTCTCATTTCTGCTCTGAATCTGTTTGCAAGCACCTCATAATATCAAGAGGACACCATGCCATGGACGCACAGCTTTTTATAGGCAGCAGTTCCACCAGAGCAACTCCAGGACTTAAGAGTTTAACTGGGCACAGGAGCCTAACAATGGGAAGCACATCTCCACTTAGCAGAATGATTGGATAATCAGACTGGCATCAGTAACAAGGAGGTTTGCATGCAATAGTATCAGGGTTCTGCATAGCCCATAATCTGCAACCCAGGTATATATGCACTGTTTTTAGCTCACAGTTTAAAGGAAAAAAAAAAAAAAAAAAAAAAAGAAAAAGAAATCAGTATTCAGAGTAGGTTCTATTGAGGCAAAAAACAAGTAACTGCAGTCTTGCAGGGGGAATACAAACAGAAGAGATCGCTCTCGTATTTTCTATCTGGCCAATTTTCACATCTCATTTGTTTTATTGCACAAACATAAACAGCACTGCAGAACCGCTTCAGAGGAGGAGAGGTAGCCAAGCAGCATGTTTACACACCCCACTCACAGCACAGAAGTTTTGAGCTCTGGGGAAGGGAGACCAGAGTGTTTAATAACCAGCACAAGAGCACAACACAGTAGCATCCAGCTGTGTGGTGTTATGTCCTGTCCCTCTCCCTGAGCTTGTGTCCAGTGCTGAGCCTGTGTCCTCTCCTGCTGCCATCCCAATATACAATGAGGACAGCCCCAGTGAACATGCTCAGGAAGGACCAGCCATCCTACAAGTGTCCACAGGTATACAGAAGTGAAGGAGGCATAGGCACAGCTCCTGTTCCACTGGGTGCTGCCCCACACTCACGTATGGATCCCTCCAAACTCCTCTCCATCCTACACTAATGCAGGTGGCATCAGATCACTGGCAACACAGGGGTTTCTAACCTGTAGACAAGGTTTGCTGTTTAGGATAATGCTGGCTTTGTCTCACATGCTGTCCTTTCAGAGCCACAATAGGGATCCTTGTTAGGGGCAGGAGGCAAGAGCCAGGCATGGGGCAGTGATGCCCCAAGGCCCTCCAAGCAGAAACCCAAAGCGCTGCAGAAGAGCTGGCTGCAAGGTGGCTTGTTTCAATCTCTGTATAGAAAATTGGATTTCTCAGTAGGGCAAGGCTTTTTTTTTCCCCCCCCTCTGTGACAAGACTGAAATAAATACTTTTCAATCAAAAACCTTAAACAACAATCTTTTTCTAAAAGAAGTAATTTTCGCACACACACCCTCAATAAGATCCAAGACTTCCACAGAAGAGAGAGACTTTGTACAACCTCAGGCACAGCCTGCCAGAGGGATGTTTCTCTGATCCAATGTCAGAGAAAGATCTGGCACAATGAGAAGCCTGCCTGTCCAGCACCCACCTAGAGACCTTTCCCATTATCTGTTCATCACCATGCAGAGACACGCTGGGGCCATCTACCCCCGGTCCACACCAGCACTCAAAATTGAGCTACTGTTTCAAGAGACAAATCCACTCTTCCACACTAGTTTTGCTTCCACCTGCTTCACTTGCACCTTGCCAAAATATCAGCCTAGCTTGTCCCTTGTCCTCAGGCTGGACGAGAGGGCTGTGCCCCCATCAAGCAGCAATGGGGCAGAGCAGGAGCAGAGGCAGCTGCATGACCAGTTCAGCACTGGGACAGGGAGGCGTGAGCAATGAAGCAGCTTTGTGTTTTAAGCACCAACCGTGATGAGATTTAGTAGTAGCATTAATTCTTACCAACCACACAGTATCTTAGCAGATTTAATTCCATGCTAATGAAGTTTTAGTGGGGAATTATTTTTATTGATCTGCCCAGAGCAAAGAGCCTGATTTTAGTTCAGCTCTGCCAGCACCCCCTTTCCCATCTCTCTTTTCTTCCTTCCATATTAGAAGAAAGGGGAGAGAAAAGAAGACAAAACAGGTCTGAGCTCCTTAAAAAGGTTGGCAGTCCCAAGCAGTAAATGGATTACTTTATTGATTTTTTGCAGATCTGGGTTACTGAGTACTTAGCACCACAGAACACATGCACACACTGAGCAACTCCAAGGAAAACCCTTCAGGCCTCTTCATCAGGCAAAGCAAGCATCAGGCGATTTATTTAGGGGACCACCATGGGTTTCTGAGTATGGAGATGCTCCAGCCCCTATAGCCAGATCAGTCTGTAACAGACTTCAGGAATCAGCTCAGTCTCTCTTAAGAGGTACTGCAGGACCATATAGAAGCAGCCCCTCAACTTTTACTAGAAACAGCACAAATCATTGCTTCAAGTTACTGAATGCTTTTTATTTCCCCTCCTTGTTATGTAAAAGGAGAAGACACTATGATTGCCACCAGTATTTTCAGAAGGAAAACCATTGCCTTGGGATGCTGAATGCTGTCCAGCAGCCACATCCTGGAAGGCATCAGTCACACTGGGATTCCCAGCAAATCACTGCTGATTGAAGACAGCTGAGATATTAACATTGTGTTTGGGTCTCTAATTCTCTTGCCTCCCCATTAGCTTTCTGAGGCCAACATACTGTAGCTAGTATTTCAGCAGTGTGTTGGAACAGCATCTCAAAGACCTCCCAGCACTATTCCATCAAGGCTTTTGAGATAATGATCTCTGGAGCCAGACCCTAAACTTGTGAAAGCCTAAAGGGCAATGAGCTTATCCCATCCTGCCCCAGAACCATGAAACCTAGATATTAAGTAAGCTCCCTATTCCTTGCAAGTTGGATTCAACCAGGAAAATTCCAAACATGACCAAGAATCCCATCAGTCCTCCATCTCATCTCTGTTTAAAGGCAGAGGAATCCTATGGTTGTGCACGTGGCAACAGCATATGCAAATAAAACAGTTGCAGACCTCATAACCCTGCAGCTGCACGTGCACCCTCCTGACACACTGCTTCAGAGCTACAGAGTCCCAGAAAAAACCCACTGTGCATGGGGTGCTGGTGTTAGAGCTAGGACTCCCTTCATATGGGTAGTGAGGTACAGCACAGGCTACCAGGCTGAGGGCCCCAGGAGTCTAAATGCCCATTCCCCTCCCTGTTTGCCTTTGGGGGAGGATGCCTCCAAGGTCACCAGGTGACATGCTCAGGGCCAAACAGGAAATCAGTGTCAGAACGGCAACTTAAAACTAGTTTCTCAAGGCTAATCAGACTGAACTAACCTCAAGTATCTTCTGTACCAGTTGACACTGGCCTGTACCATGCAAAAGCCACAAAAAGCAATGTGTCCCCTTGGGAGAGATGGAGAAGAAGGGACTTTCTTCATCATCTCTTGACCTTTCTCACTGCTGTCTCCTGTAAAGCAATAACCACAGACACCAAGCTAATAAAATTAGCCCCAGAGCCCTACCAGGCTAATACAATTACCAGCAGCAGCATATTCAAACAGCACCACCACAAACACACCTGCAGTAACAAAGCCTGCCCTCTCCTTTCCCCCAGGCCTTCCCCATCTCTCTGAGCCCCACAACTGACACCCATCATGAGTCCCTTCCCCAGGGTCTGGAGGGCAAAGGTCGCCATCCCCAGACTTCCAGGCAGCTCCAGGGAGGGTACTGCCTACCTTGCAGAAAGCACCATCCCATGCAGCCAACAGCAGGCTCTGAGGGCAGATAATTCCCAGTCTGTTTAAACCTTGGGAGACCTTCAATTACTAGCACCATAATGAGGTCCTCGACACTAATCAGCAGTGTCACTGAATCCGCTTACGCCTGTCTAAGCGCCTCCAGCAGCTTTGCTCGTTGCAGGGCCCAGCTGCCCACTGTTCCCAGAGCATTACCTCCCTAGGCACAAGAGCGAGGCACCTTGAGGCACATTTTGACAGAGATGCATGTGAGATGCTCCAGAGCACCAGTGCCAGATGACAAGGTAACAGAGACACCTAAGCAAGCCACGTTCCCAGCCCAGAGGGCACCTGGGACCAAGCCTGCAATGGAATTGGCAAATATTGCAAAATAACTAGAGGAGATATTTTAGTGTTAATGCTCCTTATTTGAGATGCAAAGGACAGATATACATCTGTCCATCTCTGAATATAAAGTATCATCTATACCATCAAGCCAAGCTCATTCTCTGGGATGCTCTAAGAGACTTCTCAGCCCCTAACTGCAGATGGCTGGTGACCCCATCTTGCTCTGCTCCTCTGGGCTGGCACTCATTCACAAGGAAACAGGCAGCTCCCTCCACACATCCGTTCTGACTTGCACTTTCTGCCCCAACAATGCAGTTTTTAATATCATGCGAGGAGCAAAAAACCAGGTCCACTATAATGCCAAGATATCTTGAGGCAGAAAATCCATTCGGAGCCCAGATAGAGAGAGTCAAGTCAATTAGACACTTCAAGCCACCAACAATCCCAGCCTTTGTAACAGCAAAGAATCACTGTCTTTGTGCTTCCCAGCAACTCCCCCTTGCCAGAGCAGAAAGGTCAGCAGCGGTAGCATCATGGAAAAGCATGCAGCAAAGTATTCCTGGAAAGGTGGCTCAAAAAAAAAAAATAGGCATTTGGATACTCTGGAAAATTGTTGTGGGTTTTTTTTGGGTTTTTTTTGTTTTTTTTGTTTTGTTTTGTTTTGGTTTTTTTTTACTTTTTTATTTTTGTCAAACCAAGATAGAGGTTTGGGCATTCATTTTATCGAGGAGCAATGGCTGGGTCAACAGAGTGCTAGCTTGGGGTTTGGGAGCTTGTGGCTCCCTCCCTGCTTTCAGTCAAGTCATTCCACCTTTTTAGCTTTGCTGGAATAAAGATCATAGAGCTAAAAAAGGAATGGCAATACTGTAACTGGGAGTCATACATCCCCATGCACTTCAAGGTAAGCACCTGACTTCTCTTGTCAGTGGTACAAGTCAGCAAACTGGGCTATAAAACCAGGATTCCAGGTTGTATGAGGACTGAACGAAGCCAGAATTTCTATAGGCAAGTGCTAAAGGCACTCAAAGACAAAGGCAGATCTCCCACCTAAAGGCCCTCATGTCAAGAGGAGATTTTGACGGGAAATGAATGCTCAGGTCTTGAAGCCCACTTTGGCATGTCATCTGGCATTCAGCAAGGGGCTTTCAAGTGAAGCTGAGGAAAAGGTTCACTTGATACATCCTTGATAACCACCCTGTAAGCAAACTTTCCAGTCAGAGTGACAGAGGACCAACAAGTTGTCATTTAAAAAAACCCCAAACCATAACCAAAGCACCCTTAGTAACCCTTATAGATTTCAGGGCTTCTCTGACTACCCAAAACCAAAATACCTAAGTGAAACTGCAAAACTCCTAGAAAACTTTCAAAGAGACCTTTTTTTTTTCATGGATCCTGCTCCATTTTTCATTCTCTTTTGCTGGCAATCCTGGATGTTTGTGAGCAGACCATGGTCCTCTCCTTGGCAAGAGCCTGAAGTGGGTGGCACACAGCTGACAAGGGACAGCCCAGCCTGGGCAAATGCTGGACCTTGCATTTATTGATCGTCACCAGAGCTCAGCACAGGGTGGGGAAGGTCTTGTCATAGCACTTCCCTGCACAAGACCACACCTATGCATCCCCTATGGCAGATGCTACAGCCTCCTGTGCAGCTGGGGGCTTTGCTTGCTACTCTCTGTGCATCCCCACGTTCATGCTTTTACATTTCCTCCTGTTTCAGCAAGTGCAAAACTCCACAGACAACCTGTTAATCTCCATCACATCTGGCTGCCTCAGATGGATATTTTGGAGTTCAAGGTAACAGGGGTTATTTCTGCTCTGCGGAGTTCCTTTCTCAGGGAAGGAAGGCTTGGAGGCATCCAAAAGGAACAGCTTCACATCAGGGGCTATCAACCTTCATGGCTGAGGACATGGTAGCCATCACCAGCCACAGCCCAGCCCACAAAGTCCCAGCCACAGCAGCCAGGCCTCAAAAACTCAGAAGTTGGTATCTATCATAAGTCACCTCATCTCAGGCCCCTCTGTCTGCTGCCATGGGAGAGGAGGGATCAGTATGTACCTTTGGATTTCTAATCCACGCTCCCTCCAAACTAGGAAGGCCACAGCTTCAAGCTTGCTCACACTGGGTTTCTCCATTGAGCGCTGCCTGGATCAGGTGCGAGTATCTGAGTGCTTGCTACTCCCCGGGATCCAGACAGTTCACCTGAATCCCACTCCTGCTTCACTTCTTTAGATGTCACTGACCCAGTTAACCCTTTTACAGTAGATTTCAGCCAGTCCATTGGGTCCCCTGAGAGCAGGGAAGGAAATAAAATACGACCAAAGTACAAGTATGTCTGCATGAATGAGGGAGAGGCAGGTTTCTCAATGCTTTGCTGCCTCCTCTAATGCACAAAGATCTCCTCTATTTCTGCAATGGACGTTAATCTTCCTGAGCACAGCTCTCCTGAGCTGCACTGACTTTCAAGCAAGTTTTAGAACAAGTTTCCATTGCTCCACGTATATCTGATCTGGCACCCCTGGCATAGCACAGCAACTCTGGATCCTGCAAGCCACCAGTTCATACCTATAATGCCTCAGAGTCACAAGGGGGAAAATATAAACCACCACACCACCACCCCAAACAATAAACCAGACCGCAGTTTGATGCTGTGCTGCAGAGATGTACCTGTGCAGACCCTGCATTAACATCACACCTAGAGACACATCCTAGGCATGGCAATTGGAAGAAATTAAGCCCAGCCAAATCTTGCTGCCCAAGGACATAAGACACAAAATGCATTTAAGATGAGCAGAAGCCCAAAGATACCCTTCATTAATTGGCAGTGAAAAAGAAAAGACAGGAGAAAAGTGATACAAAGACCTCACCTTAGCCCTCACTGATACACAAAGAGCTCACCACCTGCCTCCACTAGTAGCTCAGACAACTCCACTCTTGATAGTCTGGGTCTGTCCCCTAAGCCACATAAACTTCCACTTCACAGAAAACCAATAGGTTCATTTTGTTATCATTTCTTTATAGATCCAACCAATGTCAGTTCAATTCTGCCAGCCTGGTCTGTTTGATATTCAGGGGACTGAGTCATCTCTTTGCCTTGCCTGGACAGATACACACATCTCTCATCTGTTTTAGCAGCCTGGTCTTCTCCTGGAACTCACCTTCTAGTGGCTACCGAAGGGAGACAAACACAACATGAAACTCAGCCAAACTGTTCTCCCATGACAACAGTTCCTCTCAATGTTTCCCTGCAGGAACTGTTTAAAACCCTCCCTGTACAGCTGAGGAGCAGGTAAGAAGCCAGCTACAGCGAGCATCCCTTTCCTCATCAATGCCCTCCGTTGCCTTTCAAATATTCTCCTCTCAAAAGCCACATGATCCCCTCTACCAAATGGAAAATCCACTGGTATTTAATGCCATAGGAGCATGACAAAATTCCTTGTGCCCCAAAGAAAGGAACAAACCTGAATCAAGACAGGCACAAACCATACCACACACAGCCAAGACAGCACAGCAGCAAGGTATGTGAAGAATTTGCAGGCATGCGGAATGACATTATCTGTCACTGTCAAATATCTGCTGTCTGCCCTCAACCTCTTCCCAGTAGAAAGAGAGAGAAAGAAGGGAGTACCTGCCCACAGCCACATGTTTTGACCCTGTCCTCTCAAGCCTCTGAGCAGAAGGAGCAACCGCTGCACACCAGAAGCAGAGAAAGGACCTGGAATGATGTGGGCACAGCAATACATGCTCAAGTACTGGCACTATACTGATGCGCACTGATTTAAGTCAGCTTATTAAAGCAAGCCCTGAAGATCCCAGAGCAGCTTCTCCAACACAAAGCTGCCTCCTCTGATAGCCAGGCACATCCCAGTTGCAAGATCTGGAGCTTAGTCTCTTTTCAGGTCAGCAGCATAGCCCCAAAAGGTAATCTATACTAGTAAATTCACCAGCCCCAAGGCATGATCCCAGTTGTAAACATGGTCGCTGCCACTTTCCATCAGATAGCTCCCAAGCACAGTCTGGGAGGCAGCACAGGCCAAGGGTTGTTCCCACGAATAACTTTGGACATTTAAGAGCTGACCACACCCACAGTCTTCCCTGGCTCATTTGATGAATTAAATTCACCATCTACTAAATTCTTCAGCCTAAAACCCAGGATAGTAAAGACCCAACACCTCAAGCAACTCAGAAATTGTGCAAGACACATTCTCCAGTGCCCCAACTACTTTTCTGTATCCCCCTGGGCACCTGTGCCAGGTGGGAAGCTTTCCAGAAAAGCTGCTCCCCTAATAAATACGCTTCTTCAAGCTCCCACAAGCACAGCAGACCCAGGAGACATGTTTACGTGCCATGCTTTAGCACATGTAACCTAGAATGACGCAACAGCAAGGGAAGATGAGCATTGATGAACTCTTGGTCAGGTGAAATGGAAGAGCTAAAACAGATGAGGACCTCAGCTGACACCAATGGACACAGCTCTCTGACAAACCAAACCATCCCACTTGCAATACCCAAGAGCTGCTTCAGTGCCCCTTTCTGGATGGAAACTGAGCTACGGGTGCAGGCTGGCTCCCAGGAATCTGAGCAAGCAGAGACAAAAGCAGCATGTCTGTCAGGACTCTCCACCTCCCCTGTTCCTCTAGGAAGATGCACTTTTCTGTACATTCCTATCACCTACAGGCAAGAGTCTTACAAAACCTCCCCCGTCATGTGTAACCCTCTGTGGAGGGAAGCCTTGCTCATGTCTCTGCTGAGTATATTGAACAGCCGTTCCCCTGGAGCAGACACATTCCTGGCCTTTATAATAAGTTAGCAATAAGAATACAGTCATTCCCATCCATTACCTCGTATGTGGTGGTGAACAGGGCCAGAGCTGCCAGAGAACAGCCAGGTTAGGGCCAGCCAGAAATGCCTGTGCAGACATCACTACAGTCCTGGACCCACTTTGTTACCACTGATGAAAGAAGCCAAGCAGTTCAGGGCAGAGGTTACTGGGAGATACCTCTCTTCAAGCACACTCTGCTTCTAGCCCAGGTTCAAACCCTGGCATCACTTTTTTGGCCTGAAGAGGAAGACAGTGAGGATGCAATGATCCTTGATGTGATATGATCACTCCCAGCCATCCCAAGCTCTAAAGGGCATTTGGCTCCCTGGCCACCTGTCCCATTCCCAGATGAGTAAGCACAGCTGCCCCTGGGACACTTGCAGCCCTGTGCATGCAGCCAGAGATGGATGGCTTACTTGCCAGCACATCAGCCCTCGCCATGGGCTCACTCTCTGCATGAGCTATCAGTCAGGGGCAGAGATCATCACCTGTCACAGAAACAGGGCTGAGTTCCCTCCAGACCATGGGTCAGCAGGGCTCAGACCCACACCTGCAATGCAGAGGCAAGGTCGACCAGGGCTGCTGAGTGGGACAGGCAGTTTCACATCTCGAGTGCCCAGGGTGCAACTGTGGAGGAGCCAGTGCTACTTGGATGGTGACCTGCCAGGAGACAGGTCCCCAAATGCACCATCTCCTCCCTCAGCAGGGCTCAGTGCCTTGTTTCCCCACCCAGAGCACTTGAGGGAAAAGTATTCATCTGCTGGAGCATCACTCTGCTTCTGTGCCATATATCCCTAAGAAAAATCATCCCAAAGGATATGGTGTCTGCCTGCAAGCCACCATCCCTCAAATGTCTCCCAAATGCAACCCCATTACCTGGCTTTTTCAAGGGCTTGCCACCCCAAGCACTGTGCTGTCTTCTCCTCTCCTCACGTATGCCTTAATAGTTTGCTGGATTACCCCTTGCAACTAAAATAACAAAGCTACAAAAGAAGAAAGCAAACAAACATTATATTCTGCAGCAATTAGGGCTAAACATGGGAAAGGGGAGCAGGGAATGAATGGACAATGGGGAAGGCAGGGACACGGCAGCCCAGGCCCTGGCAGGCTGGAAACAAACTGTCCTCGGAAGGCCGGGTCTGAGCCAGGGAGCAGCAAACTGTATATAAGTAAATGCAGGAAGATGAAAAGGGTTATTTAAACAAACACCAGACAGTCCCCATGGGGCCTCCAAACTCCACTCAGATTCCTCACAGAGCGTCCAGGGAAGAGCAGTTCCTGCTTTTCCCCCTCACCGAGTCCTTTCAGGTGGCAGGGGGACGCCGGCAAGCTGCGGTGGGGTCCGCTCAGAAAGGAAGGAATCCATTAATCTCTCTGGTAATTACTGCCACATATGGATTTGCACAATTACACTCCCTTAATTGGTTATTACAGGCAAGCCAGACTGATTGGGCAGAATGGCTGGGTTTTAACCCCTTCACTGCCCCCAGGGCCAGCCAGACACCAAAATAGCCTTCCTCCCAAAACAGGGCTGTATCCTCCCGTAACCTTGCTGGTTCCTATGCCAAGGACCAGCAATCATGGCCCCCAGCACCCAGCCTGAGGCATCTTTGCTCTGATGCCTTCTTTTCAGCTGTGAATCCCCAGGAGACAGACCCAAGAGGAAGGAGTGAGGCTGCACCTCAAAATATCCCAACTTCACAGACACATGCATATGCTTTGGATTTTCAGAGGACACACCACATACTCCCCAGAATGCTGAGGGACTGCAAACTCAAATCTTGTTTGTTTTTAGAAAGAGACCCAGATTCCACATGCACTTCAACTTTGTGCCCTGAAGCCCAGCAGGGTTGGTGCCAAGAAGCAGAGAATCCACCCCCAAGTCTCTCTCGGTTTCTGAACGCAACTTCTGTGACTAGATTTGAAATGTAACACTTCTCTTCCTCAAAGCACTGAAAATAGATGCTTTATTCTAGGAACAAACAGATACATGTAACCACAGCAATGGTTCTATGCTAGAAAGTGCAGATAAAGCCCTTCTAAAGCTCCAGACAGTGTACGACTTCTGCCAGTTGGGTGTGGAGGCAGCTTGGTCTCCCCCCACCACAGACAATACTTCTGACATCCCTCACAGGTCATGGGTCATCTAAGACCTGGCCCCAAAATGTCTCATCCAGGGTCCAACAATATTCCTGGAGAAAGTTCAGGAGCAGCAGGCCAAGGAGAGAGCGATTTCTGCCAGAATCAATTTAAAGGCTTCCTGTTAAAAAGCTGTAACAAGAAAGCAAACAGGAGCATGGCAGAAAACCCACAGGGCAGCAGGGCCCATCTGAGGTGAGACCTGTGCTCAGCAGCCACTAACATCAAGGACAGAGGCATGCATTAGCATCCTGGCATGTCAAAGCCACCACGCCACTGCTTGGCTTTTTCAGACTCACGCCTCTGTGTTGCTCCTCCACAAGAGAGGGCATAGAAAAAACAATTCCAAACAGCTCATGTTACCCAGATAGAGAAGACTTTACATGCCATTGCTTGCAGGGCTCAGCAATACACCACTACACCACTTCGTCCCTCCCTATCCTGACGCATTGAGTTTTGCTCTCATTTACTGCATTATTTCAGTTTCCTAGAGATTTCCTCTCTGCCCTTATTGTCACACACTCAGATGAGCCTTAAGGTAACACCCTGCTGCCCCATCCCCTCCCTTTCCTGGGGCAGCCCAGCACCCCTTTTCCCAGGAAGGTAGCAGCTGCTTGGCAGTAAGATATTGCTTAGCACAACCAAGATACTTAAAAGAAGACTGGAGCAGAACCAGGCATCACACAAGGCACATAGTGAGAACTTCCAGCTTAACTTCTGAACCACCACAGCAAACTACTGCAACAGAAGCAAGAATCACAGCAAAAAAAGAAGAGAACTCTAACTCCAAACTACCCTTTAGCCTCAGCTTCTGGATAAAAAAAGCCTTGGGAAGCCCACCTTGGGCTTTCAGCTGAAGTAGATCAGGAAGAGACTCAAAACACCTGCTATAAACATCCACCCTTTCCCCTACTGCTATCACTGTAATAATGCTTACTACAACACTCCAAGCCTAGTCTAGAGGAAGCCTCATTCTCATCAGCCAGTTAAAGGGCTTTTACTCTCTTTTTACCCTTTGCTTCAAGGAGTAGGTCTAGCAATAAAAGTCTTCTCCCTAGAAGGTCACTGGAGTTACATGATTACACTTGTGATTTCCCGCCTCCCTGACTTCAATATGGCAATTTCTCGTGCAAAAGCCAGCTCCAGGCTCCCTGAAGGGGACCCATCTCATCCATTGTAAAGGCAGCATCTCCCAGATCCCTACAAGTGTTTTCAGGTGTGCATAAGCTTGTCTTTGAGGAAGAGAAAGGCAGGCCAGCTTTGCACCCATGAAAGGTTGCTGCTGATCCCTCCCATAAAATTGCCTCTGCAAAATTCAGAATGAATCTTCAGAGCTGTCAAATAGAAGATTTGCATTTGACCTGCAACAGTGCTTAGAAAGGTCAGCTGGGGAAAAGTCAGGATGGGAAGGATGCTCACTTTATTGACAGATGGAGAGTGGAAGGGGCTAACATGTGAGTATCTACAAGCTGGTTTTGGCAACACATGCTAGATTTCAACTCTGGGCTCTGTCGGATGCAGCTGGTAACAAATCCTGTGTGGATCACTTCTGGACAACTGAGTCTGAGGACTAAGCCTGAAACTGTGACTGGGGTGGAGGCACCAAGCAGGTTTTGTGTAGCTTTCCTTCATCCTGAGGGATGAGAGCAGGCTGGTGGGATGGATGCCTTTCTGGCTCTCATGATGCTGATCAGCTTTTTAGATCTCTGAGACTTGAACATGATTTTCTCTCTGTCCTTCATTTACATACAAACCTATTTGACCAGATTTCTGTAGGAAATGGAGCTGTCAACATCCAGGCATTTGCAACCAGGCAGTTTCCCTTGTATAAAGTGAATCACCCCAGTAAAAAGCCAGGTAATCTTCCAAAATTGATGAAATTTGACCCAAACTTCCTTCACCCTAGGAGCACTTTAGAGATATGTTGAGGTTTTGGAGTACTTGTAAAAAACAATAAAAATAGAATTTTAAAACACTAGAAGAATTCCTCGATGCCACAGGTAGTTACAAGAGAGGTTCTGCCTACACAGAATCGTACCAGGGATGTTTTACAGCTGTGCATTGCATTTGTATGGCACTAGAGATAACCTGCTTGAAGTGCACAGGGTTCATGCAGGGAGCTGTACGTTGGCACTATCAGCAAGCCTCAGTGGGTTTTCCAAAATGCTTTAAAGTTCCTGCCTAGTTCTCAGTCCTGCCGTTTGCCAAAGTCTCCTTTCCCGTAGTCTGGCTGGTGGGGAGGATTCAACCTACAGGCTTTGTTTGCCTCAGAGGTAGTCTGAGCCCAGACTGCAGGAAAGATTTGCCAGCCCCGTGTCACGCTCAGAGCTTGTACCAGCTCAATGAGTCCCAGACACCCACAAGTACCTTTGGGGCAGGCATTAGCAATGGTAGGTGATAACAGGCCCTGTTGTCCCCCATAGGTGCCAACACACTCTAAGGACAGCCATGGTATGTGCAGCTGAGGGGAGGGAGACAGGGTAGAAGAGCAAAACAACTTCACTGCAAGCCCAGGCAGTAAATAACTGCCTGCTCCCTTGTCATCTCAGCATGCTGCCTGCCTGTTTGCACTCAGTTAATATCTCATGGCCTTTTGGGAGCAATTGCTGCCCTCTCTAAAGTCCCTTCAGCCCACTGATCTGCCCAAGACATCTGGGTTTTGATTCCCAGGGTTCAGCCCTTTGTGCAAAGTTTACTTTGCATCTGACCGTATCAGTTCCAGTGTTCTGCCACTGGTTTACTTGACATACAGGAATCAGACAAATAGTGTATCTGCTGATGCTAATTAAACTTGATAATGATACGGATGTATGACATATTCACTAAGAAAGCATGAAGAGAAGTGTCTGTTTTAAATGTTATGTGACTTGGAAATGTATAAAAGCAAGTAAATATGTTCCTTTTGGTCAGAATATTGTCATGCATATATTGCAAAGAGCTCATATGGAGCAGAGGCAGTGAAACACATTGGGTCAGGGCAAAACACAAACCAGGTTCAAAGGGATCTGAATTAGTTAGATCATTACAGCATTTTCCCCATGGAATTCTCTCTCTCTCTCTCTCTCTCATTCTGTAAACACACAAAAACGTATATAATATATTTGAAAAAAAAAAGTCAATATTTATCCAGTGAGAGTTTCAGTTACAGAGAAACATCACTTTGTTAAAAGTATTATTCTCATGGAAAATTCTTGACTAGCTTTACTTGTAACTTCCACCCATCCTTTATTAACCTTTATGAACTGATCCCTAGAACTCCTTTAGTACAAGCCGTTGCAGCCCTCACCTTTAAGTACAGTATCCCCTTCCACACCCTGAACAATTTTCTTTCCCTCCATTACAGGATGAAAGCACAAACTCAAAAAAACAGGTCTGGAAGAGGGGCAGAGCTGCCACCTCCTTCCCCAGCCTATCACTCATTCCGAAACCTGTGCCTGAATTCAACTCCCATAAAGGCTCTGTTCAGTCTGCATGTATTGCTATAAGAGCAGCATGCGCAGGACGTTGAACAAGTCCCATGGCTCTTGGCAATGGCCACAGTGGTGTTCCTGACACCCCTCTGTGCAGCTGCCCAACTCACAGCTGAGTCTCAGCTGCTGCTTAGCAGAGCCGATTCACCTGCGGTCAGGGTAAGGACTTACAGAAGTGAGGGAAGGAGCCTGTCTCCAGGGAATAAGGAGCCTGTGTGCCTGGCTGCATTTCCAACCCGTGTCCTGTCTCTTCAACAGACTCAACCATGAAGGGAGGCTTGGGATCAGCTCTCTCAGCTGTGCTTGGCTGTTGGAGAAAGAAAGGAGTTCTATTACAAAGCAGCATCCTCAGTTCTGTCCTAAGTTACAAATTTACCTCACAGACCTTGACCAGGTCTGGGGTTTTAGGTGTTTGCTCTTTGGGCTCCTGCCTCTTTGGAAAACGGGAGATGTTGCAATGTGGGAGGGAGTTGCAACACTGGGGGTAGGGCTGTCTGCAGGGGCTACCGGGGAAAGGCCCTGAAATGCAAAGGATTTGGTCTGAAGTGGCTCTGCTGAGAAAGACTCCTGAAAGTGATTTCCTAAAGGAATAAAACCAAGCAAACAACTGCCATCCTGTCTGAGCATCTGTCTCAGTTCTGCTTGCCTCCCTCTCTTTGCCAGTCAGTCTTTTTTCTCTCATCTACAAGCCTATGCACTCTATCTGGTAACAGACTTTGCAATTGAGAAGGTGTTAGTATTAGCCACATCATCACTGGACTCCAGTGGAGACCAGGCATAGCTGGCCATTGACTCACAAAGCTGTCTAAGGACAGGTGACAAGGGAGCAATGTCCTGTATGCATTCCTGAGCAGCGTCACTAGCTACTTGCAGGTGACCCGGTCAGACCCTTGTCTCCAGAATGCTTTCAGAAGACAACCAGCCTGTGCTTCGACCAGTTTTTCTTGTGCTGAAGTTAGAGCCCCTGGCTTTGTCCCTGAGCCTGTTTATCTCTGTTACACCCTCAAACTTGCACTGGCATCCCCCTGCATCTTGCCTTGTATTTGGATTTTACCAGTCCTGGTGGAGAAGCTACAAGCAAACAACATTCTTCTCCCCTGTCTGCACTGATAATCTCAGGATATCATCTCCTCTGTGCTCCCCCTCAGGCTGTGTCAACATCACTGGGGTTGTGGAGGGCAGGATTGCTCTGACTTTGCTGCCTCAACCCGTACACTGTGTGCTGCCTGTCCCAGCACAACCCCACAAATAATATTCCTCTGGGACATGAGTCAGACCTGCTAGGGGTATTTAACCACTATATTCTCTCCTACATTTCTTCACATTTACAGCAAGAAAACATACAGGTCTCAGAGTACAGTGGGATTTTAAGACTTCTCCTTCCAGAGACTTTCAGAAATTGGAGCCTCTGCATTGCTGCAATCCCCTCAGATCAGCAGACAGAGCATTGTTAAAGTTAAGGTGGGCTACGCAGCCCCTTCCACATCGGTGTTAACCTCTGGAACAACCTCCTGAAGGAGAAACAGCCACGGGGAATCCAGGCAGGCAGAGCTAGCAAGGGTGCTGAATTTCTGGTTTGACTTCACTTGCACTTTCAGGAAATTCTTAATCTGAAATTGCAACAAATTCCCCAAATTCAAATTCTCATGGAGCTGAAACCCTGCAAGGCAGTCAGGAAGTGAGAAAAGAGACAAGGAAAGATGAGATTCCCTGTAGATTTGCTCAGAGCCTCTTTAGGAGCCATAGAAATCCAGTGTGCTCTGCCTGCTGTCTCTTCTCAGAAGCATGCCCCTCTTACATTCTTACACTGCCACAGTGTAAGAATGCATGGATCCAAACTCCTCCTTTTTTTTTTTTTGTTTTTTTTTTGTTTGTTTGTTTGTTTTTACTCAGGAAGGGCTGCCAAACAGTCGGATCACTAGTCAGGGACTCCAGATCCTCTTGAACCTGCCACTGACCTTTCAGATCAGTTCTGGTTTGCCTCCCCAGTTCCCACAGAGAGCAAGATTTCTGTGCCCTGAGCTGCAGTGCTTGCTGTCCCTTTCCTTTTCTCAGACCTATTATCTTGCAGCAGATGCCAAAGCATGGAGCCACTCCAGAAACAAATCTGCAGTGTTAGGTGGCACAGCTTTAATTACATGACAGGAGCCAGAAGAAAAGCTATGAAACACTGCTTTTTCAAAATCTTAAACCATCACTGAGAGCACTTTGTGCAGCTTTGAGCAGAAGTAGCAGCACATGAACTCTGCAAGCACACAAAGGAGCCGAATGAATGTCCTGTTGATACAGCCTAGCAAAATAAGCTACTGATGGACAGGACTGCAAGTTTTCATATGTGAGGGAAGGATTTACAGTGATACCAAAGGAATTATTTCAGTCCCACAGTGACAATACACACCCGCTTCCTTATTATATTTTATTGATCTTGCCCTAAATACATGTGCCTGGAGGAAATGATGCATAAATTACTAACAAGTTAATTTCTTGCTCTGGCATAGACTCTGAACAGCCCTTTGAAAGGGAACCAGAAAAGACAATGTGTGAAAGGATAAAGGCAATGAGACAAGCTTGGATGTAATAATCCCATGTGAATGATTATTGCTGCAACTAATGTAATCTAATAATAAAGAATTTACGCCAGATGTTCCCTGGAATATGCCAGGCAGACTCAGGATTCAACAATGGATCCATTTCTTCGGAAACCTTGTTAGGAGGAAAAAAACTGCTGTTGTCTGTTCATCAAATGAGAGGCTGTAGACCTTTATAGTCAGAGTCACAATACAAACAATACAAGCAACTTGCAAAGCTTCCTGGGGGCATGTTCATTAGGCCTGGTTGCCAGTTTGTTTTCAGGTGAAGTTTAAGATGTTGGTTTTGGCCTATAAAGCTCCTAGGAGCAGCCCAATTCTGGAATGCATCTGGACTGATGGACTGCTGCCCCTTACCCTAAGCCAGAGCTGCCAGCAGGATTTCCCCTGGGAAAAAGAGGGAGCTGCTGGGAGGGCAATCTCCAGGACAGGTGAATGAAGGTGGAAAATCACCTCCTTTTCTTTGAACTTGCATCCTTTCAGCTCCCACAAGGATATCCTAGACCAGAGCTCCATACCCATTCTGGAGCATGACACACCCCATACACCTCCTTCCTTCTCAGAAGCTGCATCTTACGGGGACATCATATAGCTGGGAAAAGGAAAACAGAGAGTTCTGTACCAGAGGTATATCATGGTACACCCAGGCTGCTGCAAAATGAGATCAGCTTCACCTTGGTTCATGTCATTTAGAAGCCTATCTTGCAGCAGGCAGTCTGAGCACAGGTCTGGCAGAGTGCTGCTGGCCACCCAAGTAATGAACTAAACCAAACTCGTTGCCCAAAGAGCAGACCAGAGTTGGGATGATTTGTTATTTCAGATACAGCATGAACAAATGTTCTTCTAGCCCAGGTATGAGAATGGCACTACCAATGGGCACTGATTTCTACGGCATGTTAGGCAATCAGCCAAACCACAGACCTGACATCAATGTTTCCTCTTCATTCAAAAACCCTCAAGAGTTAAGTTTACAAAACAGGCACAAACCACACTTTTTGCTCTTTCTCCTTTCTTCTGCTGCTTATTCATCACCTCTGTGAAGGTATTTTGTATAGTCATTCCAAACACCTATTCCAGTCACACTTTGGGGTTTGAACTGCTGTTCATCATTCCTTCTTTTTACCCACTGTTATTTAAGTAGCTCTGATGGGAAGAAGTGGGAAGGGAAGCTTTAGTATGATTCAGATCCACTAAAACACAAACCACCGCATTCAACTTCAAAGATTTGTTTAAGCCCCATTAACTTAATTGGGACTTAACATCTTGTTCATTTGTTGTTTTTGCAGAAGACCCAGAGATCTCCATAGTGAACCTGTGTGACCCCAGTACTGAATCATGGGTATGGAACATGGTTTGATGGTGTCAAAATCACATTCGTGGTGCTTATTCCATGATGCTCCTTTGTCAGCTACTTTGATAGCACAGGATGCTCATCTATGTTGAAATCTATTTCACGGGGGCTCTTTGATCTGAGCTTGTGTGCTGCTGTTTTGTTCTAACAGGCACACAGCTGCTCCAAAGGACTTTGTAAACAATAATACAAACATAGCTGCACTTAGGACTTGTGAAGCCTGATTTTAGCCAGTTTAGGCATGATGATGCCTGACATACAGAAATGACTTACAAACAGGACCAAAGATCAGGCCTAATTTTAGTAAGCCTTTGGGCTTTGCATCCCCTGACTGTTCTTGTTTTGATGAAACATGTTCATAGGATGAAAGAAAGCAAAAAACCAGCTGGCACCTGCTGGGAGGGCAGGGAGAGAGAATCTGGCAGACAGGAGGTTCCTACAGAGATTGCCAACACTACTACACGTCTGTTTTGCTTTTTGGGCAGCATAGTGAATCCAAAGATGATAAACATTTGGCTTGGCTGGCCAGACAAGATATGCCCACATCAGATACTGCACACTCCCTCCTCACTCACTAGGATCTCTACACCTCTCAAGGTAGCTCCTTCTGCTGTGCTTCAAGTCTCCAGCCCCTGAGCTTCAGAGAGGAACCAGGCTCTGCTGGAGTGAAACAGAGGGAATAGGTACTCCCTTAGAAAGAGCAGGCTGGCCGGCTGGGCTGCTCTATACCAGACATCTGGACAACCAATTTCAAATCTCAGTTTGCAGCACAACACAAGGATTGCTGTTAGAGGATATCTTCAAACCTCAGGAAACTTTGAGGTATCTGTAGTATTTTTAGGACCACAGGTTTATTTACAATTCAGTGCCATAAAAAGACAAATGTTTAACTAAACTGG
Source organism: Scolopax mira (assembly GCA_004320125.1). NCBI lineage: Eukaryota > Metazoa > Chordata > Aves > Charadriiformes > Scolopacidae > Scolopax > Scolopax mira. The sequence goes on from BJBW01007679.1 coordinate 23,711, forward strand.
GAGTGACTTTGTTCTCCAAATACTTTCAGTGAGGAAGAGTGACTCTGAAGTTAAAAAATCTTGCTGTTGCCTGAGCATGAAAGAAGTTAGTAAAGCTCCTTGACTACCCCTTCTCTTAGTCTAAAGTCCTCAAGAAAGGACTACAAGCCAGTTGAGCTCTTTAACCAAAGAGCATTTAGAAAGTTCTCTTTTCACCAGTCAGAATGCAATTTGTTTCTATAAATATCTAGAGGTTTTACTGTGCCATTGAACATGCAGGTGAGCTGGCTCAACACATTTATCAGCCAACCACCTACAGTCTGAATGACTCATTGCCCCCGCAGCAGCAATCAGCAAGTAACATCCTCTGATGGAGGACAGGCAGAAAAGTCAAACTGCTGGGCTGTAATAACCCTTGTTAGCTTTCAAACACATTCCTCCCCCCCACTCCCTCTCCAGAGAAGCCTATCGCACCTCTTCAGAGGGGTGGGCTCTACATCTAGGCACAAGGGCCTACACCCTGGGCCCACCAGCTGGATTTGATGGAGGTGGTCTGGCCTGCTGGGCCGCTTCTGAGAAGAAAAGGACTGCTGATAGTCTGCACTCTATCACGGGGTCCAGGGCTTGCCTGCACCGGAAACTACATGCTAGGCAAACACACAGATCTTTGTGGAAGCTACAGCAATTAGGTTAATTAAGAGCTGGGGCAGTCCCATATGTTTTCTGTTCTGTTGTTTTTTAAGTCCCCTATTGCACCTGTTCCCACAGCATCTGAACGCCCTGAAGGCCTAGTTTTCCTGCTCCAATCATGGGAACAGAAGGATAGCTGTCCCAGATCAGAGAGAAGGCCTGTTTGGCCTCATATCCAGCAGAGGACAGAGAGGGCAGGAGAATAACAGGACGTGTTTTCATTCCCCTGCTACAGATCCTTTGCTCTTCCTGGGAAGGTTCCAAAGTGCTTCTCTAAGGAGTTCAGTATCATTTTCACCATCCCTGGAGGTCTTTAAAAGATGTGTAGATGTGGCACTTAGGAACATAGTTTAGTGGGACTTAACAGTGTTAAGGTTTATGGTTGAACTTGATGATCTTTAGTGGTCTTTTCCAACCTAAATGATTTCACTGAATTTCACTGAATTTTTTAGAGTTGGAAGGGACTGTAGAGATCATCTAGTCCAACTCCCTCGCCGAAGCAGGATTACCCATAGCTATGATTCTGTTTTAGACACAAGGTAGAGGCATGAATTTCAGAGACAGCCATCAGCAGTGCTGGGAAATTAAATTAAGTGCTTATTTTTCCAGTCCACAGCCTCAGAAGAGCTAATAGCCCCAGCCTGGGATTTCTGAAATAGCAAAAGAGATTCAGATACTGAACCAATCCCACTGTCCGGGAACTGTGAGCCCAAATCCCTGGGATTGCTTGAAGCATCCCTGCAGACATGGGGTACTGCTACACTGGGGGCCACTCCAGTTCCTCTCAGAGAGCTCCTGCTTTTTGCACAGGGCGCACAGCACCAGCTTTCACCTGCAGTATCACTCACAGCCTGGGACAGGCATTTGTAGTAGGTGGCTTCTCAGGGTTTGTCAAATCCAATTTCCTAGGATGTTCTGACAAATTCTTTCCTCAGTTGCAAGCTAAGGGAGAAGCATGCTCTTCAGAGTTAGCTTTCCTCATTGCAAAGTCCAGGGGAGTCCAAGACATCTGTTCATCAATGCATTGTTCATCCTTGCACAGTGCATTTCTCTGAGGCAGAATCACTTTCTGAAGCTACACTTCAATGCTGACATGCTCTTTGCAACCTTCTCAATTTCCTCTGCTCCTGCAGGACCACAAATAAAACGCTTTAAAAGTCCAGAGAGTCTCCATCACCAATTTCTGTCACCAAAAGATTTCCTTTCGCTTAGTAGACAGGGAAGGATAATTAGAAGGGTCATTCACCATTTAACAGACTGAGAACCAAAAAATCTGCCCTGTGTGTGTGCAAAGCAACAAGCAAAAGTGACAACAAAAGCATTGACTGACCCATTGTTCATGTGCTTGCAGGTGGGCGTGTGCATGTTACTAGCTTTATCTGGTAGCACTTGAAACACTTGTCTGTAACTTCTGCTTCTGAATTCAATGTAGCCAAACCGAATGAATTGCAGCCTGGAGAAAAGGGTGATCTGTGTCTGACTTAGTTTCAGCACTTATGTGAGCCACAGCTTGTTTGTAAGTAATCATAGTTACTTTACAAGAAACTTATTATGTCCAGTTTGTTTTTAAAATATGGATTTTAAACTGAATCTAAGGAAAGGCATGGATTTTCTAATGTTCTCAGTGCTCTCCTCCTGGCATGTCTGCTAGTATTTTATACCAGAAGTGAAATCTTCTACTCGGCAGGGCAAATTAAACAGGGCACTGAATATTCCTGAAGAAAGAGCTAATACGGGGTAAAGAAAATGAACCAGATCAATCTGTACTGACCTCAGCAGCAATATCCAGCTGCCCCAGTTCAAAAGAGCAGAGTGACAAATACATTCAGGTGAATGGCTGGCCTCGCTTCAGTGCAAATAAACCACCAGCCTGAGCAAACTCTGCATGTCTGAGTAGTGTGTGCAAAATTCACTGTGGCTTTATCAATTGCTCACACAAAGCAAATCGCCAATCTTCCCTCCAAGGGCATGTGGCAAGGGTCTCTCACCTCTTTTCTAAGCCACCACATACCCACCAAAAAAGCTAGGGAGAAGAGCCCAAGTGTCAGGCATGAAGGATCCTGCAAAACAGAGATGGAGCTGTTATTCCTTCTAGGAAAGGAGAAAGAACAGTGGAAAGTGTAGACTGTCTCCCTGCTCTCTCCTGCATGTCTCCATGATAATCACCATCAAGTGCTTCAGCCAAATCCTCTGCCTTTAGTTGCAAGGAGTTACTGACAGAGGTGAGCTTTTCTCCAGAAGTGCCTTTGACAGAGTAGAGCCTCTGCCACGCCTGGCTGTTTGCAGGAGCTGCATTGGTCAAAAGTGATTTGCTGTGAAGTAGCAAAGATCTTCTCTCCATTCTCTACTAATGACCCAGCAGTTCTTAACTCAGAAAGCAGAGCTTTCCTCTCCCTCCTTCGAGGGCCATCCAGGTAAGACTCCAGTCTGTAACAGCCCTGTGGCACAGATGGCATATCCTGCTCTCCACTCAGGGACCAAGCTGGGGTTGTTGGTACCAACTGAGACAAGGGAGGAGGAGGAAATACAGTGAGGACTGGAGAGGCCCCTTTTTCTCTATCTTAGGATACAGTTTACTAGGAATACCCCCACTGTCTTTCTGTTCAAACTGTATCATTTCCCCATGGGATATCTTCGTTGTTCATGCGACACCAGCATTTCACCATATCTGATTTTTATGTTATCATTTGGATTGTTTGCGCTGACATGAGATAAGGTAAAGTGGGGACATTGCTATTTCATGCAGTGTGGACTGTGCTACATTTTCCTCTCAGTTTAAGCCAGGCTGGGCTTGACTTCCCAAACTCCCAAAGTGAATACATCCTGCCTGGTTGCAGCCCCTCCCTTCCCAGAAATCATCCTGTGAAATAAGCCCTGAACAAAGTGTTTCCTGTCTCCCCTTTAACCCTTTTCCTTCCACCCAAGTGCTCTATGACCCAAGGCCTGCTCCAGAAGGTATGGATTCAGTGCAGTTCTCTCTTCCTGCCCACTCAGAGGCTGTCAAAAGACCAAAATGACAGCATTGGAGTGCCAGAAGCAAGTCACCTGCAATTTCACACCTGCCATTGCTGCCTTCATGGCAGCTGGCGAGGCAACTTGATGAAGGTCCCACTTGGCCCAGGCTGAAAGTCAAAGCAACTGTTGGGCTTTTCAGGGAACATCCTTCCCTGAAGTAGGAAGGCAGATAGAAAACCTGCTGGTAGCTGACTGGGGGCATCTGCTGCCTTGCTGAGGAGGTATTTGTGCTTTTTGCATGCTGTCCTGTTCTTGGCAGCAGCTTTCCTGAGATGGAAAAAGCATTGGCCATCATCAGCTGTGGAAACACTTTCTGGGTTGTGGGTTTCTTTCCCACAGCTGAACTGTGTTAGCCAAGTCCGCCTCTCTTCTAGGTGAGATTTAATAGTGCCAGGCGAGTAGCGATAACCGTCCAGCAGGTTTTGACTCCACTGGTCAAATTTAACCTGCAATTTTGCTTGTTTCTCCCTAAAGATATGCATGAGAGAGGCCATAAACCAGGCTAGGAAGCTCCATAGTACAACTGGGCAAATGCTATGACAGGCTGGGCTCTGATGCCTGCTTTTCTGTCCTCTACCAAGCTTCTGGTGCCCACTACCAACAGTAGGATGGTCTGCCTGCCCAGGGGTAAACCCATGCAGTATTTCCCATTTGATGTGAGTTATGGCTCCCACGGACCTTGTGGACCTTTCTGTCCCTTACCAAGAGCTCATAATAGCAACTTGCTCCTCTAGATCTACAGGCTGAAGACCCTTCACTAAATACCCACCAGAAGCCACACTTTAGCAACATGCTCAAGCTAGGAGGAGGGAGCTAGTCCCTGCAAGAAACCAGAGGAATTCAAATAGGAACCAGACTTGGGACAGAAGACTCACAGAGGCTTGAGTATGTTGCAGTCTGGCCTCCTGGCCATAATACCCTCTCCCAGAGCAGGAGCTGAGCAGGTTAGTGATTTGATCACACCAACTCCTGTGGGGAACTGCTCCTTCAAAGTCCCTGCTGCTAGTCGTCTGCAAAGCACACAAGGAGCTGCAAAGATGTGCAGTCTCCAGAGCCTGTAAGCAGTGACTTATTTTCATGAGTGCAGAACTGCTGGCCAAATGCTGGGTCTGGTCTAGCCCTTGAAAATGAGCTCTGGAAGGCAGCTTCATCCAGGCCCTGGTAAATGACTGCTTGTTTAATGGCTAATTGCTTATGAAAACCAATGGCACAAACCCTATCTGGGCAAGTCTTACACTGTCCATATCACCAAGGGCCACAGAAACACCAACCCCAAATCAAACACTACCTGTCTGTTTGAGGCTTTAAATGAAATTTTCTTTCTAAGTCCCCTTCTGTTGGACTGCAGATGTAAAAAGGCAAAGCCACCCGGGTAGCTTGGTTCATCAGGAATGTGTTAAGTTATGCCACAAAAACCATTCCCTTGCCAAGCAGCAAACATGCAGAGCTGTGAAAGGGCATGCGTGCCTCCCAGTTAATGTCACCTTCACAGTTTTCATAGGTCACGGCGCAAGCAGACACCCACTTCAAAATAAGATGCCTGGCAAAACACAGCTCCCATTCTGAATGATGCCACAGGCCCAGGAAGAGCTGAGGATTTAAGGGAAATTGAACAACGGGAAATAAGGGAAGTCCCTCCAGCAAAAGCCATGTGGCCCTTCAGTGGTCGCACAGCATTGTACCATATAGAAGAGTGATACAATGGAGTTACTAAATGACTGCCTGGCAGTACATATTCCCATGGCCATTCGTGCCAGCACAGGAACTATAGACACCACAAACAATACAAGAGCTGCGTTCACAGGCACTGCAACAGAGACACTTCCACCGCAAATAAAATGACTTCCTGAAGATCCTAAGGGCCTGGACATACCATGCCATCATAACTGGTAATTCAAACTCTGAAGCAGGAAAAAAAGTGAAGCAGTGCCAGGAGAGGACTGAGAATCAAGTGACCTAGACAAGCATAAGGTTTGGGTTTTGCCTGTGCCCTGGACTAACATTAATTACGAGGACAGATGTAACCTGTCAGTCACTGCAGGGAAGGAGATCTCCTTCAGGGAGTCTTTCTCTGGCCTAGAGGATATATGGGAGAGATAGAGAACCATCCAAATGTGGTCTCACTCCTGCTGCCTCTGCATACCCACAAGGGATGAAAGCTTTGAGAAAGAGAGGGGATAGTTTTATAGCCTCTTTTCTGGTAATAAAGCCCCTGTAAGATCCCAGGGAAAGCTGCCTGAAGCACCAGCTCTGCTCAGGAAAGGAGAAGCTGGACTGCCCTGATTGCAGCAGAGTGGGAGCCATGCTGGCAGCTCTCTCCAGAGGATGCTACAGGGCCATTCATGTAGAGGACAGCAACATGGACAGGCTGGGGGACTCATGTGGTGGTTTAGCTCTCAAAACAGCCCCTGCAAGGATTCAGAGCAGGGCGTTTCAGGCTAATCTCTACGTCCCCTCAGGGAACCTGAAGGATTACTGCGCTACATCTGCTCACAGGGTTGGACCCCACCTTGTCAAGGCGGGGGAAGCGCTGACAGCCACTCTGAGTTTGCCGGTTTGGGATAAACAGAAATGGACCCTCTCCACTATGGCACAGCACCTCTTAATTGACTCCTTTGCTCACAGGCCCGATGGATTCTCTTGAGCCTTGCCTAGGGCAGGAATGCATTTCATGGTTTATCATCAAGGTCTGCCCCCTGGCAGCAGCTACAGAAAGCCACAGTGCAGCTTTCTTGGTTATGTCAGGGGCTGGGGAAGAGTGGCCAACTGGAGTGTCTGGTGATCATTGGTACCTAGCCCGTACTAGCCCATGGCAGAATCTTTGGCTACAGGCCAAGCCAGGGTGGGAGTGGAGGTCCCTAGACAGCAGTCATCACTAAGCCCTAGAGCTGTACTTTTACCTGTTAGCCCGTGGTCTCCCACACTTGGCTAAATTTCCAGCAGAAAGGGCTGCAAAAGACCTGCATGGGCTGAAGGGTTTGTATTTTTAACTATTCACCAAGATCACCTACTTGCTTCTCTTTCTGCTCTCCTCTTCCTCCTGAGCATGACTCTTAAAAGCTCACTGCTGGTCCAGGCACCTGCTGTATGGGACACATGTCTTAAGACTTCCTTCTTTCTCTCAGGACTGGGGATTATGGTTTGGGATCCAGCTCTGGCTGTGCTAGCTTATAGGCAATCAGTGCCATCTGCTGGCTACTCTTTCCTTGACTGCTATGAAAATATAGAAAGCTAAATAAGAGACAGCCTTGCTATTTAGCTAGTTTTCCCTCAACCCCTCACATTCTGCTACTGAAGCCATATCCACAGGGCTGACCCAAATCATTTAAATTACACACGTTTCCAAAGAGGAAGCATTACATTTCAAACATTTTATTAAATACTGTTACAAACAGGACAATACATATCAGATACCAAGTCAGAGAATCTTAATTTATAATGATAACTTAAACATAACTTATTAAGAAAGACTCTAATTATAGTCCTTTAACAGCTTAATAAATCATAGTTGCAATATATACACACAAACACACAAATCTCACGCTTCCATTTTATTTGTAAATACTATGCAGGCATGATATCCTTACAAGCACCTCTGAATTATTTTAGTTACCTGGGACCAGATCAATAGCTATAGACCTACTCAGGAACAGGTATTTTACAATACATTTACAGTTAACAGCACAGAAATATCCACAGTAAAAATTGCACAATTAAATATTTATGTATACACCTGTATTACAGTGCATAATCCCACAGGGATGAGATCCATTTCAGATCTACTTGCTGCATTCAGAAATCAGAGTACCTACTATAAGCACTATGATTCCTAGTACTATTATAGAGAAAAAAAAAAAAAGAAAAAAAAGGAAAAAAAAAGAAGTGTTTAAAGTCCCTAAGATTTCTGGGATATGCAGCAGAAACCCAAATAGTTGCCTGTAACACTACAGGCATATTTATTGACTGAGTCATTCTCTTAAAATAAACTGATTTCAACAATAAACCGATCAAATCAAACAAAACAGATCAATGGTTTCAAGGCTATTTCATGAATATTTTTTATTCTGATTATCCTGTTTCTGCAAGTGTAACCCATGTTACGGTTCTCCAGAGAAGACATCTCCAGCAGTGTAGTAAGTGATGCGAAATAATGCATGTCTTCACCTCACCTAGGTACCTTTGAATAGACCAGAGGAGAAACCAGCCTCCTCTTATAGGCAGCAGCTTACTATTTGCTCACCATCTGGACAAGAGATGGCAAGCTCCCAGTTATGATAACTACATGACTGAATGTAGTTTTACTTCTCTGCTTGTCTTCAATGGAAATACCAGACAGCTTGAGTTCAAAATTTCTGAGCAATACACAAGGTCAATCATCTTGTCAGCAAGAGGTAAAAACATGTGGACAGCTGCTGATTTGCATGTAGTTTCATTCTCCAGAAGTCTCTGAGACATAAGTAAAGATGGCTTCAATTCCTTTAGAGAGGAAAAAATTCCTTTATAAATTGGAAAATTGGCATAGATTTGTCTTTGCTCTCATTTCAGAGGAATTTGTATGCAGGAGGTAGCAAAAATGCACAAAGGTGTTCCTAATACTATATGCAGCTGGACAGAATGCTAAGCACAATCATCCTTAAGGAGCTGAATAGCCACATCTAAAGCAATAAATCCATCAGTCTTGTTAGGAACTTTCATGCAATGCCAAGATGCATATTAAGTATCCCCAAGCACATATTGCTATTTCAGCAATTGTAGAGCAATTAACAGCTCTGATTGTTTGTGTGATTAAAAGGAAGAGAATTTATGAGTGCAACTGTCTCATGTGCTTACCTGAAACACAGTTAGACATTCTGGCCAGCACTTTGGAAGCTACCTTCAGTGGTTAGGCTCTGGCAGCTACTATGAAAAACAGAAATGAGAAGTACTTTAATGACAACTGGTTTATAACAATTGGATTTTAGAAAAGTGATTGCAGTGGGTTTTGAGACATAACTTACCTGGAAGGAGTAAATTTCTTTGCTGCAAAAAGAATAAGAAAAGGTATTAGCATTTCAAGATTAAAGTCCCTCATGCAAACATTTTCTTCAACTAAAAAAACCTCTCATTTCTGAATATCTGACAAAAAGCTATTATCTAGCAACAAATCTCAGAGGCCAGTAATACTGTGTTATATTTAGCCCCATCTCAAATTCACATTCACTTTCCCTGGCAGTAATTACTGATAAATAGAATATTGGGTTTTTCTTCTAATTCTTGTTTTCTAAACACTTGGTTTTTCCTAATTTTGATTTTCAAATATTCATCCAAAAGCCAAACATGGTATGCATGCAGGTTTCTTGAAAAGAATTTTGGAATTTGTTAAAGTATAGGAATTTTCACTTTTCAAAAAGCATGGTATTGGGGTTTAGAGGTGGTTGATTTCTTTCCTCCACTGAAAATTTTTCAGGAAGGTAAATAAAACTGGTGGACCCAGTCAAATTGCTCACCTTTTCTTCGGAAACGTCTTGCAAGCCAAAGGAGGAATGATGCCGTGGACAAAAGAGAGGCACTTGTAGCTGCTATGCCCACAGAGACGTAGCTGACTAATTCAGAAGCTGAAAGGATGAAAAAAATTCAGTGAGATCAAGAGGCAGAAAAGGTCTTTGAGGCCCTCTCTACTTCTTTTTCCTTGTGGTCTTCCAGAGGAACAAGAATTGCAGCTTGTTTTCTCTTGCTGACACAGGACATGTCCTGTATGCAAGGTAAAATGCTGCATACTAAAAATTATCCCACCCATTGCCAAAGCAATGGCAAGGCAACAAGATAGCTGTACCTGTCTAAACCTCTGCATTACATGACAATTTATGCTTATCTTATTTTTCAAGTTTCAGTTCATATTTTAATTCTCACTGTGTCATATTCCTCTTTGAGCAATCCTGTTAAGATCAATAAAATTATTCAAGGATCTAAACTCTGCTCAAGAAAATAAAGTGGAGTTGAGCTTTTAGGAACTCAAGCAAGAGCATTTCAGTGAGGCCAGGTATGTTTCCACTGAGAATAGGGACAGAGCTCTTACTGCCTTGAATGGGAAGGCAAAGCTGAGACTTCTGTCCTGTAAAATTAGAACCTTTGACAGAAAAACGGTGTGACATCTTTCAAATGAAGAGTTCTCCCAAGAAACTATCACACCAAATTAACAAATCTATAATTTTTTCCACTGAAAAACAGACTTATGAAAGCAGATTTCCCTCCAAGGTTCCATTTCTCTAGAAAAGCTTTTCTTCTTTATTCATATGGAAAAACCTCAACATGAGAAATATTTTAATTAAAAACCAAATAAATTAGGTTGTAGCCTTTGTTTTTGTATAAGAATTCAACATTTTTCACCAAGACCTTTTAGTATAATTTTTCCTCTATTTTCAAAAAACACACTGAGAGATTTTGTGGGGCTTCTTAATTCACGGACTTCACTACAACTTCTAGCTCACTGGTTGATGTTACCTCCTGCACCTTCGATACCCCATTTGACTAGAAACCCAGTGACAGCTCTCTGTGGCTAGTCACAGGTCAAATACCTTCACACGTGGGCAGACTAGCACTCCAGTTTCCTGAATGACCACACTCAAGAACGTGAGAACCGTTGAGCCTCCACCCTTCTAGACAGCTGAAGTGACAGGCTGTGTTGTACATGAAGTTCCCAGCACCATGTGAGCAGTCCATAGAGCCTTTCTCAGGACATCTCAGTGGTTCACACTGTACAACTGAAATACACAAAGGCATAGTTAAGAGTCATTAAGAACTTTTCTGTCTTTGGCCCTGTTTTTCCCACTAGAAGATGTACATTCTATTTTCAAATTCATTTGACTTTGGGATGGGAGCAGTTTAGAGCCATAAGCAAGCATTTCTAAGGCAGAGCAAGTCACAGCTGAAAATGTGGGAGGCTTCAAACTAAACTCCAAACAGTTTAGTTTGGAGCCAGGACCCTATAGTAATATGACTTTCAGTGTGCTGTCCAATGGCAAGAAAACTGTATTTTCCAACCCAGTGAGTCTTACCTTTGCATTTTGGCACTGGCTCTGACCACTGTCCCTGTGCCACGCACTCAATGGTGGATGGACCATCCAGAACGTAGCCCTCGCTGCAGTGGAAATCACAATGTGAGCCATAGGTGAGATCTGCAGAAGCACGGTCACAGGTCACAGAACCTTCTTCTGGCCACGTCACAGCCTTGCACCTCACAGCTGCAACACACAGATCACAACAGCAATAAGCACAGACATTTCAGGAATTCAACGTGCCAATGGTGACAACCCCAAGTGCTCAGGGGAGCAGAAATAAGGAAAGGTACCTGCACAGGATGGCTGCTGCCTGTCCCAGGCCCCAGAAGATCCACACTGCAATGTGGCTGGTCCTGTCAGGGCAAATCCTTCCTCACAGGTGAATTTACAGGTGGTACCCCAGGTAAGCTCCACAGAGGAATGAGAGCAATTCACATCACCATGAGCAGGCATTTCTAAGGCAGGACAGGTCACAGCTGAAAAGCATAAGAGATAGCACAGAGCTTAGCTTTGGATTAGGTCAAAATGAACACCCTTCTTTGAGATGACCAGAGGACATGACCTCCCTGGAGCTGTTCCTTACTTACAAAGCCATAGTACTTCCCTTCAGGCCTAGCAGTATCTCAGGACACAGGGATTTCATCATGTTCTACAGTGCAGCCAGAACTCTTAAACATGCACCTAAAACATGCAAGCTATCCTGAGACCCGCTCCAGACTATATTCCACAAGTAGACTAAAGAAACCAACACTGGCTTCCATTTGGAGTGTGGGCAATAAAGACTTCCTGTCAGAACACTTTTTCAAAAGCCTGTTATCATATGTGTTAGTGACACAGTTCCTGAATGGAGCTTGTCACCCTGCATTGATGTTTCCGCTTTAATATAACAGGCTAAATGATCCCAATGTTGAGATCTACTTATGAAAACTGCTATAAACCCACTAGGGATAACTGTTACTCCTTGACTACACTCAAAAGAGGAAGTCTATTCAGACTATTTGAGCTACTCTCAGCTGAAATTGATGATTTCCAACCCAGTGAGTCTTACCTTTGCATTTTGGCACGGGCTCTGACCACTGTCCCTGTGCCATGCACTCAATGGTAGATGGACCATCCAGAACATAGCCCTCGCTGCAGTGGAAATCACAATGTGAGCCATAGGTGAGATCTGCAGAAGCACGGTCACAGGTCACAGAGCCTTCTTCTGGCCACGTCACAGCCTTGCACCTCACAGCTGCAACACACAGATCACAACAGCAATAAGCACAGACATCTCAGGAATTCAACATGCCAATGGTGACAACCCCAAGTGCTCAGGGGAGCAGAAATAAGGAAAGGTACCTGCACAGGATGGCTGCTGCCTGTCCCAGGCCCCAGAAGACCCACACTGCAATGTGGCTGGTCCTGTCAGGGCAAATCCTTCCTCACAGGTGAATTTACAGGTGGTACCCCAGGTAAGCTCCACAGAGGAATGAGAGCAATTCACATCACCATGAGCAGGCATTTCTAAGGCAGGACAGGTCACAGCTGAAAAGCATAAGAGATAGCACAGAGCTTAGCTTGGAACAAACCTTTGTAAGTTTTTTTTCTTTCCTGAAACTTAGCAACATACCCACTAAATGGAAGCAGCTTTAGAAAGGAGATCTATTGTACTACCATTTTAGAAAGCAGATAGGAGTGGAAAGATGTCAGAATGGAAGACTGACTTAAGGTAAGGCTGTAAATTCATCTGCAGCTCATGAGAGCAACTTACAATCCAAAAATTTGACTGCGACTTGGTGACGTTTAATGCTTTTATTTGCTTCAAATAGTAGCTTAATTCTAAGCTGAACATCTCAAAAAATAATTTCTACAGTCAGGAGTAACTGGCGTATTGCAATCAATCTCACAGCTCCATTATCTGAATTCCCTGTTCCCCACTAAAATTCTTTCCATCCGTGGAAATCTAAACCAGGGCCAGAACATTCATCCTCTTCATTTCCTTTCTTCAGGAACAGACACCTGTGCGCTGCAATAAAATAGCACCTTCAACATGTAATTAATTATAAAAGAATGGGCCAGAACTTCAATTTGTACCTGCTAACACAGCAACACTGAAGTTTAAAGAGCTAAGTAGAAAGCTTATCTATCAATGCTTGAGAAGCTTACCTTGGCATGCTGCAAGGGAGGAAGACCAAACTCCAGAAGAAGTACAGTATACAGACTCTAACGCAGTCAGTTCATAACCTTCCTCACACTGAACAGTACAGGATGAGTTGTAGCTAAAGTTCTCCAATGGATGGTTGCACTCGAGGCTCCCATGATCAGGCTTCTCCAGTGGATCACAACTCTCAACTTCAAAGAAACAGAATAAGGTACACAGTCTCATTGGCTGAGCATGTATATCAACAAGCCAGACAAACTGAACACTAGCTAGCATGAACATCACCCTGGTTGAAAAGCAGGATGGAGAAATCTTACCAAACTCGCATTCAGGCCCATAGAATCCAGGGTTACAGTGGCAAGTGTAATTGTTAATAGTCTCTATGCATTCCCCATGGCCACTGCAGAGAGATGGGTTGCAAGAAGCTGGAAAAAAGAAGAAAAAAATACGGCAAATTATAAAAAAAATCAGTAATGGACAGTGATGAAACCTGGCTACTGCTTTGTTTATCTTTCTGGCACCAAACAAGCACTTTGTATAGCAAAAGAAAAGCATAATGTTTGGTACATAAGATTATCCTGTCATTTCAGAGAAGCGTTTCAGGAATCAACACCTTTGACAGATTAGCTCACAGTGAAAGGATGCTACTGGTGGGAAACTCCATTACCAGTTGTTCTCAAGTAGATATTAGCAATATTTGAAATGCAAAAGGAACAATATACTATGGGGTAGGTAGAAATCCTCAACAGGTACATTCTTCATTAACTCACCACAGCTCTAATTTGCCTAATACTTGTCTTGGAATTATATTTTATTTTGCCCTAGCCATAGCCACCTCTACGCAAAGTGTTTAATCTAATCTACAGTCAGCAGACAGATGCCTCCAAAATGGACATTCTTATCTAGTTGAGGCACCCACTTGAGAGTGGGATGAAATTCACCATCTGGAAGAGCCTGTTTCGCTTCACTGATTATAGAGGAGGTCTGGTGATTTGTTCATAAAAGATGTAAAATATTCTGTGAGCTAAAAGGTAAGTGAGACCAGTCCAGCTCCTAAAACAACCACAGCCATGTAATTAAGGATAACAGTACAAGCGCTTACAGGGTCAGGTATTTAATGTATAAGACTAGGTGAAACAAACAATTTATCCCACCCACCATCTCACCTCCATAGGGGCACACATTAGAATGGTCTTTATCATACTATACCTGTGTAGCACAAGGCGACTTTCTTTTTCTCACACTGCTCATCATTCCATTTGCCATCATCCTTCCCTCTTTTGATGTAGATTTCAACGCAGTCCTCATTGTTCCCTTTGCCATTTGGCTCACCTGAAGCCCAGTTTTTTGCTTCTTCTGTCAGTTCTTTGTTAGTTCCAATCCACGTCCATACATCATTAATTTTTCTGATTCCAATCCAGTAGTAACCCGGATTGAAGGGTAAAAAGTTACTGAGATAGTTGATTTCCTCCTTATTCTGAATGGCAACCATGTTAGTATACCTCTCTTTGCACCACACCTCTGCTTCCCTGTAGGTCATGTTTTTATCTGAATAATGGTATGTCCAACAATTCACCCCCTGCAGTGTTGTAAGTCCTAGAATGAAAAGATGTCAAACAGTCGGTGTCTGTCTTTTTCCCTTCTCTCTTTCTAGAAGAAGATATCTAAAGCTCTATAAATATAGCAAACTTGTCAATATCTGAAACTGCATAAAAAGTAGTGATAATTATTTTATAAATAATTAACTGGTAAGCTTCCAAACAGACATGTCAGCATCCAGTACAGGGACTTCAGTCTGTGAAACTATGTCCAATTACACAAAGCTTTGCATATTTCACAGCAAACTATCAGAGCCAATTATGCATTTGACAGGCAAGCAGGGAAACATACCATTGCAGCTAGAGGTTATTCTCTGTGATCCTAGCCTCAAGCTAATTTGGTCAGGTTCAAAAATTCTGTTTAATTCTCAGCTGGAACAGAACAGGCACACTAATATTAGCATCCAACTAGTTTTCTACACAGAGACACACACTTACCATAAGCAAGAAGAGAGAGGAAGCATGAGCAATTCATGTTTCTGAGCATTTTCTCTTCTCTATCTCCCAAGCAGACAGCTATGAAAGATCGAAGGAAAACATTTGTAAAGAACAAATAATGACTTTCACAATTCAATATAAAATACTGTCAATGCAATCTTTTCTACATACTTTTAAACCGTTATTCAAAAGATTTAAATAAGATTTCAATTTTTAAGAAATTGTTTATTTTAAAACAGTTCTTAATATCGCGGTAGCTTTTAATTGTAAACAGCTTTTAAATAACACCAACACAGAATTCCATCTGTCCAGTTTTCCTTTAGCTGAGCAATGAAACAGACTAGCACTCCATTTATACTCACGGGCTGTAGTTGTGGCAGATGGGTGGCAAAAGTCTTCTATGATATTTCTCAGTGACTACTCTCCGTTGCTTTCTGTTGCTAAATTGCTGAACACGGACCTGAAGATTAAGTTCAGCTCCAAGTGTCTGGACTGTGTAATCCCTGCCTTTACTTTGGCCTTTTATTCTCTCAACTGGCCTATCCTCCACAAGATGGGAAATTCCATGAGGAAAAAAATATCTTGGAAAATCCCGGAACTGGCCCTCCCACACATTAAGCCTGACGCTTCCCCTTGCCAAATCAACTCTCTCACAAAGACACACGCTGCTGACAAACTGCCAAGTGCTGTGTTACATAGTTTTACTGACAGAAACACACAATTCCAGGATATCAGGAAGGAGCAAGACAGTTTGAATTAGTTGCATGAATAAGGAGATTCCAAGTCTTACGTAGCATAATGTTTTACACCAAGGAGGTGCCAGTTCTGTTGGGATCTCAGTACGAAAGGCACTAACACTCAAAGCTGGTTAACAAAGTTTGAGTAAAACTGCAGCATTGCACAAGCCCTTCCTTATGGACCACAGCATGCTGTGCAGAGTTCCCATTTGTGGTAAGGTTTGCCAGCCCCAGTATTGCTAGTACTCTTCTAGAGTCTTGCTTGCGATACAGATTCATCAGTAACTGGTAGCAGCCAAGCTTGAAACGTGGACTTAACTTTGAAAAGTCCCTTGGACAATACGCTCCTTACCTCAATAGAATTGCAATTCCTGAACAGGTGCATATAATATTTCAGGTGGACAAGACAATACACTAGTCTCACACTGAAATCAAGCACATTTATTGTGTCTACACTAATAAATTATATTACTGCAGAGAGCAGTCACATGGTGTCCATGGTATGGAGATACACGCTTGAGAAATCATGGACACTTTGCTATAGTGGGTTGGTAAAGGGTCACAGGCTATTCAGAGTACACCTGTGGGCATGAGAAGGCTGTAACCATGAGGATCACTGGTTCCTTGCACAATAGTCTTCCACTGCACCACTACACTCCTTGATTCTCAGGCGCATCTTCACATGTATGGCACTTCCATACCACATGAATTACCACATAGAGTGGTAATGCAACAGTAGTTTGGGATTTTTCACCTAAGTATCCTCAGGAGGTCTCACAAGTACTGTTGAGGGCTACAATAGGGAAGAGGCTTCATGAGTAATAGAAACATTATTGTGGTTGTCAGCCCTATGCAAAAGCACAACACTAGAAGCTTCTTAAGCTGAACTTAATCTTTAGGTTTGTACTCAGCAACTTCCCCAGCGTTCCCAACCTTGGTTGACACAAAGTGGTATCATTCCTGCAATAGGGAGACATAGGGTGGAATCCAATTCATATCTGCAGAGCATAGTTATAGCTTATACAGTGCATGTTGGAGCTCTTATTTCAGGGCCTTTAGAATAGAGCCTTTTATAGAATAAAAGTCAGTGGCTCCTGGATTCAAAGCCATGAACTCAGCAGGTATCAATTCCCAATTTTTTCACAAAAAATATTTGTCAAGTATCTGTACCTTAATCAATCTGCCCTCAAAGGAATCTATCACAGAAAGGAGGATAAAGAGCATATTCTAAAACTGACTCAGTTACTATCAAAAATGAGAGTTCATTAGAAATTGCAACTAAGTCCTAGAAAGCATATCAAAGTCAATTACTGAATGGAGTGAGAATTAAAAACAACTGAATATATGTAGGGAGATACTCCCTACTCCAACATACTGAATATTTGTAGGGAGAGGAACACTTTCTAGCAGGTTTGAACTAGCAAAATTAGAAACAGAAACAAACCATCAAAAAACTGGAAAGTTGAGGTTAACTCTTGGTTATGTCAGACTCATTCTGCAAGCCCAGATCCAGCCTCACTCAGAACAACAGACTTCCAGAGACTCCAGGCAGGATCATATCAGGACTGCTACTTCTTTAACCACAGCTCCTCATCTGTAAATTGGAAGTGAAAACATTTCCTGTCTGCCAACCTTTTCTCTGTGTTCTTCAGTTTGTAAACGCTCCTAATAGAGGCTGGTATTTTCAATGCATCTGTAGCATTTCATGTAGCAGGGCCTAATTTCACAGGGGTTCTGTACATGTTCTCCTAATACAAACTAATGATAATGAGTTTTGTTATGGCAGTCTTATTTTTTTTATAAAACATTGATCAACTGTTAGAATTGTATACATACAAAAATTAGACGACTCTTGAACAGCTTATCCTCTCTGGAGCCAGGAGGTGTAAAATCCTATAGCTTTTCCTGGAGATTCAGTTTTTCAAGTCATTTTATGAGCTTCCTATTTGTAAGTGCTCATTCTTGTCACGGCAGAAGCTCTGAAGTCGAGTGGGGGGAAATTATCAGAGTCGCTTTGCCAGTGGAATCTCCGGAGGAAGGAAGACAGCATGTCACAGTTTACAATAGCCTTCCTTCACATGCGCTGTATAAGACCTCTTGTCTGCAGCAAGTAAAAAAAAACCCACACAGAAAAAAACAAACCACCAAAGCCTAAAAGCAACATGCCTGTAAAAACTCCAGCCTAAAAAAAGACTGCCTTTTTTTCTTGGCAGTATTCCTTTATGTATCACTGATATGGGGCTCTTTTTGGTTTTCCCCAGGGAATTATGCTATCCTCAGATTACATTTTCTTCTTATTTTAAAATAATGGAAAATGAATACAAATGCAAAATTAAAAAAAAAAAAAAAAGCCTGAAAAGCATTTTCAAAAGCACACCACAGAGATTAAAATATCTTTATTAAAAATCAAAGACTCTTAAAAATTTCAACCCTGTTGTTCAGGAAGACTGGGATTCCTGTCAGCTAAATCTCATGCTGGATCTCTAAGGTACATAGGTATTTCAGAAAAAATACCTCTCATAGAGGTTGAACTGTAGATGCTAGAAATGCCATCCAGCCTGCCTCTTAGCTGGTTTCCGTGTTACTGATTTATTCTCTTTGCATAGCTATTTCGCATTTGTACTTTTTTTCTTCCTTTGCCAATTGATTTGAGAATACAAGAGGCTCGTTTTTTGTGCTGTACTGAGCTGGGTACAATTGTCTACTTTTCACTAGTGTTACACAAACACAGATATAGTTTCTTAAAATTAATCCAATTCCTCCCTGACAGAAAAATGGGATACTCTAAACCTAAATCAAGTCACATTTTTAGAAATGCTAAACACTTCTTCTTCCTGTATACTCTAAACCTTCATTTCCACAAGTGAAAGACTGGCCTTTTACAAATGAAGGGAATACTCCAGATCTTCTCTTTTCCTTTACACACAGAGGAGCCTACCAAGAATTATCTACCAGCAACTAAGTTGGAAGGTTTACTTGATAGGACACTATGAGATATAAAAGGTAAGAAAAGGCTGTATAAACACATTAGGAGTAAGAATAACAAAGAACAGTCAGGTCTACTATTAAAAGAAAGGCAGAGGATTAAAATTGACAGAGGATATGTCAAATGTCATTTCTTTCTATAGAGAGAAAGGTTAATGCTCACTGCAATAGTGTTATGCATTGTGAAAAGAGAACAGGTCATGGAATATGGAATATGGAAAGGAATATGGAAAGATTGGAGCAAGGACTATCTAGGATAGTTCAGCCAGTTACTGTTTAAGGATCCAGACCCTCAGTATTTACCTTTGAGAATATGGGGAAAGGTGTCAGAGGGCTGACGAAAAGCAAATATTGCCTCTCTATATCTAAGAAAGGAAGATCAAGGTAACTAGAAGCCAGGTATTCCATGTAATCACCTACAAAAGATACCAGAATCATACTGAAAATTTTTTAAATAAAACAATTGAAAAATCAGCAGAAGGCTGCTATGCTGTCAAGAACAGCTGACATTGATATGATTGATTTTTTCTTGGCAGATCAATCTAGTTTGTACTTCAAGGCTGAGTAACAAATAATAATACACTATATTTTGCTATAATTAAGACTTTTAATACTGCCCCATGAGACACTCTAATAAGCAAACAAGTGAAATAGTACTTAGCTGAAATCACCATAAAGTGAACATGCGAGAGATGTAACCACTACTCAAAGGGCAGTTTATCAAATATTACTATCATAGAATCATCTGGGCCGGAAGGGACCTTCAAAGGTCTTCTAGTCCAACCCCCCTGCAGTCACAGGGACACTTCCAACTAGACCAGGTTGGTCTAGGGTCCTGCCCAGGGCCTCGTCGAGCCTCACCTTGAATGTCTCCAGGGAAGCGGCCTCAACCACCTCTCTGGGCAACCTGTTCCACTGCTCTACCACCCTCATAGTAAAGAACTTATTCCTAATATCCAATCTAAATCTGCTCTTCTCCAGTTTAAACCCATTAGCCCTTGTTCTGTCATTGCTGGTCTTTGTGAACAGACT
>BJBW01007680.1:0-43645 GCA_004320125.1 Scolopax mira
GCTCCATAATATGCTGTTAATTTCAGAGAGTTAGAGGAGACCTAACTAAAATGTAAAATTACAGAACACAAAAAAGGTTGGTTTTACCTCAAACCGGGACAGTAATTTAAACTTAGTTTCATGTACTTCAAGTAAAGTGCTGGGTAAATGGCTGGTGGAAGAAGACATTCTTGAAGGCCTCTGCTCTTTCTGACAGAATGAGTGGGGAAGCAGAGACTCCTGGGGGGGAAGATAATTTAATCAAATGAATGGCAGCATCTAAGTTTTCCTGAACAGTGACCTAAACCTCAAACAGGATATTACTTTCAGCTTTTGTTAATAGTGTCAAACATTGCAGTTGCACTTAAGGTAACTGCTGCAGCATGTTTTCCAGAAGAAACTTAGGTGAAGAATAGTTGTAACACAGCACATAATAAGCAAGTAGGAAACACCAGCAAAACTGAGATTCCTGCCAAAGCTGGGTAGGTTCCTGCTTTGAATACCAGGCTTGCCTGATGAATTTTTCAATAATTGGTTTCAGTATTTTGATGCCTTTTTTCCACCATTTTGAGTGAAGTGTATGCTTTATTTCAAGAGAATAGGATGTCAATAGAACTTGGATTTGTGAGGAAACCTATTTTATGTTTCAATGCAAAATAGGGAGTAGGTTGGGAAATAGTGGTATGGGGTTAGCAAGAAAAGAACATTTCAATTCTGTCTTGCCTAGTTGTTACAGTAAAGCACATCTTAGAGGGAAAGGACTGGAGTTGCAGAAGCAAATAAAATACAACAGCATAAAAGGCCTATTCCTTATAATGGAACATCTCTGTAAGAATGAGAGGTATGTGGAAGTCTTGAAAAAGTATGTCAATTAATCTTCTGTTTATGCAAAAGATTTCTAGTGTAGGTTTTAATAGTGTAATTCAGCATGAATGCTGTATGTGATTCAGGTACATACAGGTACATACATGCAGGAAACTAATTTAAGATTTAGGACAATTCTAAATAGATACACATCTTGTAAAATCAGTGATTTCTGGCATTTCTTTTAATAACTGTGGTAGTGGCACCCCTGCCCCTCAAAAAAAAACCAGTATCAGCAATTATACTGAAGTTTTATTTCAATTTTTTCCATTGAATATTTTCTCTATATCCTTTTGCTGCTAGTCCATGGATAGGATTACTTCAAATTATTCAAGTATTGCATTATTAATCAGACTGTAAATATATATGAGCAATCCAATGAGCATTCCCTTGCAACTGGAGTTGATTAATGATGCTGCTCCTGTAGTAACTATTAGGAGGTTATATTTTATATGCTTGATGTATGTTGGTGAGGTCTGAAATTTACAGTTGAAGTACTCAGACATTCAGTTAGAGATGACAGTGGAGGGGCAAAGAGTAGGAGAAGCACTTTGACCCTGAGTGCACTCGTTGTACTGGACAACGTAGTAGGAAAAAGTGTTTTCCCTTCAATCTCTTTTCAATTGGAAACTTTCTCAATGATATACAATGCTTAAGCCATAATGATTTTCAGGGATGTATGTGTGCATGTGCTTGTATCATACACACACAAATATGCTGTATTTATGTAATAGTGTGTTGGTATACATGCACCTAAAAATATAAATAATATATCAAAGCCAACTAGTACTTCTAAAACTGAGACTCGGTATATCATTAAACATGTTATTTACCATGTTAGTCACTTTAATATCTTTTTACTAAAACATGTTTTTTAAAAATAAAGCTGAGTTCTTGAATAGTTTGATTGTGAACCTGTTCTGTATTTCTACAGTTGTGGTTTATTTGTTCCTTTTCAGGTTATAATAGATACCAAAATAGTTAACAGACCTTTATTAAATATTGGCGTAATCTCTTGCCCTTGTACTTTATTTGCTACAGAAATAGCGTGCTTGAAAAAATCCAGTGCTTTGCACTATGGGCAGAAGAAAACCTTGATGAGAACAGATAAGGACAGATATGGATTTCTATTTAGAAATACACACCTCCTTGTGTTTTCATATGAATTAGGCGGATGGTATTATAATATACTCTATTTTGAAATACAGGTTTATAACTGTTGAATTTTCACAGCATTAATAACAGCTTAGATCTAGGGATTCTATTGGACTGATCATTCCTTAAGCCAGGAATTGTTTTCAAACATAATTTAAACACTCAAAAATCTCCAGAAAATTTAATGTGTGATGTCAGGACCTTGTAAACAGTTTTCTGTTTTTCAGAAGAGAAATGCTGGTTCCAGACAAGGCCAATTTCCTGGGTGGCAAGTCAAGTCTATACTTTGTGACAGACAGAATTCCATGATTCTATAGCTACTTTAAGCTGGAGAGGTTTTACACAGTAATGGAAAGAACTACTGTCCCTGCACAGCTGTCTCCTATGTTGTTATTTGTCCAAGCTTTGCCTTAATTTTTGTCTTGTCTTTCATAGATTTATTTTTGGGACTGCCTGAAACTCGCTGTGGAGGTCAGCAGTAAAAAAAAGTTTTGGCATAGGAGCAAGAGCTGGGAATAGACATTACATAAAAAAGGAAACTAAATCAATTTGGCATTGTAACGCTGTCTGTGGAAATCAACACTGAACTCTGGGAAATGAGAAACATTAATTATAATTTATTGTAGTGAAAAAGAGATGTTCAGGTATTGCTTTTAGGTCTTTTAAATAAGTTGACAAAAAGTAATATTGTTATAATTATTTTCCTTTAAGGATGTAGTCTGAGGAGGAGGTATTTTCAGACTGTATATTTAGCATCATTGGTGAATCTGTGAAATTTCCAACTGGGAAATCTTGTTGCCCTACTTACTGTAGCCTTCCTTAGCTTAAGACCTTTTTAAATGGAAAATCTGTTTGCAGATAGAAACCCTACTGGGAGAATAAGTCGTTGCCTGTCCCTGATTTGCAGCTCAGTTGCTTGAATTGCAGGACCACTTAAAACACTTGTGACTATCTGTGTTTAAGACATTCCTCTGATTCCTATTAAGTAAAAAAAACCCCTCAGTCTTAGAGAGGGCTAGTTGGTGAGTATTCTCCTAGGTAGCCAAAATGATAACTGTAAAAGGTTGATCCCAGCTAAAAGTTGAAGTCCTATCTGCCTTTACAAAGGAAATGATATCTGTAGCTGTACATTGGATCTCGGATTGATTTCCCATTTGTTGCTGACTATAATCAACAGAAGCAGTGACAATGACGGATTATTTTTCCCACCTGCACTTGGAAAACAAGCTCTTCTTTTTTTTTTTATGCAGTAACTTTTTGTTGCCCTCTGGTTTTTTTGTGCAATTGCAAAGGGTGGTGGCTTAAATCTTTTAGAACGCTGTATGTAATGCAGAATACTGGAATGAAATAGGAGTGATGCGTAATGGTCCAGGATAGTGTTTATTCCTTTGTGGTACTGTTTCATCTATGAATTTCCCCACTAAACTGCATTCCCCATCAATGCTGTTGACCATCAGCTGAGGTGGAAGAGGTCCTGGTAGGTAATTTTATTCTAATTTAAACTGGGTTTTCTGGAGGGATGGCTTCTGTGGAGAATATACTTCAAAATTCTGTTAGTAATTGACACTTTTAAATGATAGTGGTAGCTGGAGTTCAATGTATTTCTGTTGTTGTTATGAGTTTATGCCTATGTCATAAATCTATGCCTATTAACATGCTTTCTTTTCAGTTGTGTATGCGCAAATGTGTGTGTTCATATGCATCTGTTCCTATATACATATGTATGTCTATGTAGAATGAATGTGTTCTTCCATATATAGCATATCTCTGCTATATTCCTGCTCTGTGTGAGTAAAGCATTTTAAGACATTTATGAGATCTAATAGTTACAAGACATAAGAATCATTTAGGTACATCTTGAAATAGGCTTTGCTAAGAAAAATAATGGAATATATTAATTCAGGCTTAACAGTTTGAAGTTGCCAAGTTGACTTTGAGCTTTTCAGGAAGATTACTGCCAGAATCTGTCTCTGAACACCTTTGATGTAGGAGGAGGTTTGACCTTAGATTAGCACACAGTTGGCAGTGTGCGAGGCTAACTATAATCTAATTGACATGTAATGTTTGTACACACTGTTACACCCTGATAAAAGTGCAGCAGTGTTTTATGATCCCTTCCTTTCTGTGTCTGTTGTAGGAATAGCAGCTGCTTTGGCATTTAGTCCTGATCAGAGGACTCCTGAATCCTCAGAGATTTAGTTTTTTCTGAAACTTAAACTTGTTTAGAAATTTTCATACACCAACTTGTAATTTCCTTCCTTATCCAGTAGTTGTGAGCTTTTTACCCTCAGGGTATGGAGTACTCTTAAAGCTGCAGTGAAGTGAAGTGAATGCTTATGTGCTTTCTAGTATTAGCTGATTCTAAATAATGATTTTATTTAATCCTGTATTTGTATGTAGTATGTTCTTGAATGATCATATCATATTTAACTCAGAATAAACTCTAAGATTTTGTCTTTATTGGACATAGTTACCTATTCTTTAGTTTCTGGTGACTTTTCACAGTGGGCTATCAGCAGGATATACTTTACTTTTGGACCCATGTTTTACTATTGTAACTATTAAGCATCTGTAATGTACAAGAGGCACATAAGGGCAGAGTTTAAACAAGAAGACAAGAAGCATCAGTGTCTCCTGCTGTTTTGTATTTACTTAGATGTAGTGTGTTATGGAAGTCAGTAGGTCGCATGCTGAGCATTTGGGATGGGAGGCATGTTTGCTGATATGACAAGTTACGGACTTATATCCTGGTGGGAAAGACAGATAACATTCAATGTCCCCTTTGCTGCCGATTCTATTGGATTATTTTTTTAATCTCTGCTTTAGGACTGAAGAAAGATACTATATGTAATAAATGGTTCCTATGACTGATTTTTGCTGTCGTTTGTATTGCTGGCAAGCTCAGTAGATACTGAAGTTTAAATAAAAATTGTTAGCTTGACCACTTGGATTTATATTGAAACATACAGTTTTAAAGTGCACTTCATCTTTCTACATATGGCTGTTTTAACATAGAATAACTTTTAACACACTCTGTGTCCTTGAACAGAGAAGGTTAGAGTTAGTTTGCCTGGAGAGTAGCTATACCTTTATAACTGGGACCTGCTTTGCTTAGTATAAGTGACAATCAGTGTCCAGACTGTCAACCTAAATTTTCACTGAATGACTGGGCTCTTTACCAAGCATCCTGCTTTCCAAAAGGGCCTTAAAGAAATTAAGATTTTCCAAGTCAGGAATTCTTTTGCCTTCATCCTCAATTTGTGAAGATTGTGGATGAGCAGATGAAGTTCACTTCTCTCAGTGAAGAGAGTGGTTTGGTTGTCAGCATATTTTGTGTAGTTCTCCTTCATGTTCTTCTAAGCATACTTAAATAGGTGGAATGCTGACTTGCTAGACTACAGTTGCATTCATTAAAATAACATTTTATAAATGTTTACTTTTTTCTGCCTTACTTCCTGTTTTAGTGAACTGATTTAAATGATTGTGCTAGCTGATTATTGGGATAAATTGATCAAAATCTACTGAAAGCAATTTCAGTGCCTGTTAACTCCACCGTTTCACATCAAATCAATGAGACCAAAGAACTACTCCACATAAGCCCAATCACAGAGTTGACAAAAATAATTTTACTTAAGCCTCGCTAATTTTCTCATTCTGTGTAGCAAAGCTGTTTCTAAAGACTTGTCTACCCCATTTAATTCTGTATAATGATGCAGATCAAAACAATCAATATGGATTTATTTCAGGGATTTCAGTAGCTAAGTCGATTTTATTTTATGCAGTTCCAGCTTCCATAAAAATTGGAAGGCTTTTTATAAAGCTTGTAAGAAACTTGAGCAAACTATTAATTGTTGTTTTGCTCCCTAAAGTAGGTAATTGAGCAAAGTATGTAGGAAGTAACTGTTGACCACCACTCTATTTAAAGAAAATGATTAAAAAGTTCCAGGGTGGCATGAGGAGATTTTCAGGAAGGTGGGAGGAAAGCAAGAGAAGAATTCTTATATGATTTACCATGACACTCTTTCCTGGAACTTAGCAATACTGTTTTTGTATTTGAATAAAAAGATTCCTTGAGTTTCTTTTGAATGGGCAGAGTGTATTTCTGTACAAAACTCAACATTTTCTAAACTCTGCCTACAAATGTCACTTTGTCACTTGGAAAAAAAAAAAAGAAATGCAAAGTAGTATCTAGATCACAGTAGGTGAACCCAAGAGTTTGTACTGTAGCTGTGTCGTTTAATGACTACATTAACAGCTCTGTGTGGTTTATTGCATCCTACTTTGGGGCTGTTGGCAGGCGTAGTTCAGAGCTTTGAATTGCGGCTTTGAATTAATTCATTGAAAAAAAAAAAAAAAAAAAGCATTGAAGTGTGCTCAAAGGTTGTGAACCTAGACATAAAAGCTTAATTTTCCTTCAAAACACTATAGCATTTCAGAAGTTGAAAATAATGTGAATATACCAAACTGTGCAAGCCCTGGATTTAACAACCCACTTGTTCAGTTCAACCTATTACTGTTGTTGGTGTGATTTAGAATACTCATATCTGCTGCTTTGGAAAATTGTTTTCATATCAGCTTAACTCTTCCACAGAAAATAAAGTATTTGTAATCTTTGTTTATTCTTCTTATCCTAAAATTTACCTATGTGCTCTTAAATTACCAGAAATCAAAAAATATATTTGAAGTTGTTTAGGTATATATCCAACTGTAAGTAAGTTGCAGCTCTTCTGATAGACCTAGATTAGCCTTACAAGCAATTCTCTTCAGTTTAAAAAAAAAAAAAAAATGCAAAAAGGCCTCCAAACAACAAACCCCACAAAAAGCCCTAAATAATAACCTCCCCCAAAAAAATCACAACCAAAACCACACAAACCCAAAATAAACCACCAAACAAACCCACGCCAAACAAAAATGTCTTCTGTATCTCGGAGACTGTTTTATTTATACTCCTTGGATCTGTGAACATCTTTCTGACCATTTCCCCAAGGACTGTCTTAAATGTAGAGATTCTGTCTCTACAACAGAATCATTTTGTTTGGAGAGAACCAAGCAAAAGGATGTTGACTCACTTCTGATTTCTACAGGAACTCATGTACCCTGAATTGAGCTTTCTCCTGCAGTGTTCTTACAAAATAAGAACAGAAGCCTGGAAGGCCTCTTCAAAGAGTTGAGTCATTGACTGCCATATCTGAGGCTTCTGCTCCTGAGGCTAATGACTTCTATGTTACCAGTGGTTCCAGTTGAGATCTTTGTTTCTGTTATCTAAAAGCTACTTCTGCTCTATGTGGAACCATGACGTTCCTCCTGTAGTCTTTTGTAATTCATACTTCCTTTTGAAGATACATGCAAGGAAGTTAGTTTGCAAATATGCCTTTTGACTTAAAGAGCAAACTGTTGAATTGCTAATAAGCTGACTGTTCTATAAACAACTCTTAATTAGACTCAGATATTTTAGTCTCTTATATAATTCTGCTTGAGCGTACTTCCTTTCTGTGTTCTTATGTTATAAATGCTGTTCCTGTACAACTACATGTGAACTGTGAATGCTATGATTAATGCTTACTAATGATTAAAGCCTACTTTCACAGTAGCCTTTCAAAGCTTGCCCTACTTCACCTTCATTTTGCTGTTTTTCAAGTGGGTTGTTGCACACAACAGAGTAATGCTGTGAATTTTTCCTGAGATTTTTGAAGACTTTAACTGTTAAATTGGTTATCAGGATGTGTGGCAGTTGAGTAGGGATTTTCTTGGGCCAGGGGGACATTTAGGAGGCCTTTGTATAAGAAGGGCCTCATATATGAGGCCATCATAACTGATGGAAGGAAGGATTACACTTTTTCTGCTTGCTTGTTCAAGCTTGAGGAGTTCTGACTAGCCACTGAAGATACCATGTGATGCCCAAGGTTGTCAGACTACTTTTGGACTCCTCTAAGCTGATACCTTTGTACTCATTGCCTGTTTAGAACATCAACTTTTACTTTATTCATTTACTGCTCTTGCCTTCATCTTTCTATGAGTTAAAGGGAAGTTGAGGTTTGGGGGTTTTTAATTTTTTTTTTTTTCTTTTTGGTCGCCACAAGAGTGCATACTGCTCCCTTCTAAACTTATTGACAAGACATAACTTCCAGTCCAGTGTTTAAAAGTGGGATGTTTGCACATCAGTGTTAATTGTCCCTGAAGCACCTCTCTACACTGTTCTCAGTGAAATAACAAAGCAGCTGACCAGTGATGATACCTTTAGTGTCTTGACCATTAAGGAGTTGATGATGTAGGCCTTGCTATGACATACGACATATGTTTCAGGTGTACAACCCACAGATGATTGTTCAGCTCCTATACAATGTTCTTTTGGGCAATCAACCTAGTGTTCTAGGAAAACATATTAATAGCACCCTTTAAGTACCTTTGAGAGCATTGTGGTATAAATGAATTACAAATTGACAGCAGTGGAGGGTTATCTTACTTGGAAAGAAGCAGTGTGATCTTTCATATGACCAGCATGTAAGATTCCAACAGCAGCAAAACCCAACTAGTTTAAATGCCATTGTAAGTTTGTAGTAGAATGCTTGATGTGCTTTGTTGTTCCATCATCCTTGTTTTTGAAAGATGACTCTTCCATTTGTGTTCAGAATCTTGTAAACATCAAATATAGCTATCAGTACAACTGGGTTTGTATTTTTGAATGTGTTGCTTAATGTGGTCTTACCAGGTGCCAGTCCACTAAACAAGTATTTGGCAATAGAATTAGATATTCAACTGTTATGAACAACAGAAAATGTAATGTGTCCTGTTTTCCTGGTGCCCTGTGCCAGCAGGTAGGTGGTGGGAGTACCGAAAAGAATAGAGAACTCTTGTCCCACTGGATTTTCTTACAAAGTAAATCTAGTATTAAAATACATAGCTTTGCCTATACTAGCATGTACACATGCAGGTTTTTAGATTTTGACAGTCTCATGACCTAGATTTGTGTTTGCTCAAGCCTGAATGAACCAGTTAAGAAATATCTCCAGGGAAACAGATCTCTACTAAATCATAGCAGAGCTCTGCTTTTAACCATAGCACTGGCAATGCCAACTTTCCTCTAACTGGGTAGGCGTAGTCCATATTTCATGGTGTCAGCGTTAGCTGTTCTACCTTTGCTTAGTTTAGAAATGCAGATATTTCTGGATTGTATTTTACTTCTAATTCTTTATTGTCGGGGGTATGAAATGGAAGGCAAAGAAGAGTTTATATCCTCATAGCATTAAGCAGAGGTAATACTAAGCTGAGATTTTGCATTCTTTGTTTGCTCGGAAGTGTAGTTCAAAATGTACAGGTAACATTCTGGCCCTATCAGCTGTCAGACCCCACAGATATTAGGGTAGGAATAGTACAAATAAAGTAAAATGGTACAAAGTTTGTGTATGGTCCCACACGTTAGTGTTCACTAGCTGGTCTCCCCTCTAAACCTCATTCTCTCATGCATCTGGTAAGCCATTCTTCCCCTGGTTTATTGTATGCTTTTAGTTTGATGATAGTTGATTCGTATTGGCATTATGTGATGCAAACTTCTGTCCTCATCAGTATTCTGAGACACAGCCTTTTAAAGAAAAATAATCTAACTCTTTGTTGAATATCTATCTGCTTCTAAGCCCACATCTATTATAATTTAACAGTAACAGCATCCCAGCTCTAGCTGTTGTGAGCTGTTGCAGGGAGCTTTTGGGAAGGATGTAGTAACTTAAACTGAGAATTGACTAAGGCTGTGCAAATGGAAATACAGGTGCCTGCTGCAAGATCTGTCCTCTCAAGGTACAGTGACCGTTCCTTACTACATGTTGCTCCTTCTCCTCTGCTGGAGAGTACTATTGCCTTGGATGCTCTCGCAAATGATGTGTGTAGTCATTCCATAACCCAATTCTGTCAAAAAGTAAAGGAAATAAAGGAAAGATTCTTCAGAAGTGCAATGGCCAACGCAAAAAAAACCCGAAAAACAAACAAAAAAAACGCCCAAACAAAACAACCAACCAAAACCCAAACCAAAATACGGCAAAAAAAAACCTGTCGGAATTGGTTGAGAAAGTGATTATGCAAACAGGAGCATTGGCAGCTGTGAGAGGGACTGTTAACTTCTGGAGCTGAAAAGGAACTGGCTGATGCTGTGGTTACATGGTTGCTGAACTGCAGCAGTGGAATGTCAAGTGTTCCTCCAAATTGAAGTTACTTTGCTCTAAAGAACCTTAATATTATGTCTTACTTTTCAGTATTTGATAATATCTTGGGGTTTATGTGTTTGAAATATTTTTGCTTGTTTGCAAGGTATCTTTGTCAGCACACAGAAGCCTGCTCGTTTTGATTCAACCCCTGGTTATAATCTTGTTTTGGGATTTCTTGGAACCTGGGCACTGGGATGGCTCAATGCAAGACCTTGACTTACCCACTCCAGATAGTACTTGCAGGCACTGGGTTCTCTTGTTGATGATCTGTAGACTTTTTAAGAGCTTGGAGCTTCTGCTTCCTCTTCCAAACCTTTCAGATCCATAACTTATTAATTCAGTCTCCAGGCTTTGCAAGTACAGATCAATCAGATTTACAAATTACCTACTTCATTACTCGCAGAGCATTAGACTTAGTACCAGGCAAACCATACTTTCCAAAATCTTCTTAATTTCCAGGAACACTTTGACTTCTGGTCAGCCATCCAAAGGCTGAGTGATATTGGGGAGGAAAAAGAGTCCATTACCTGCACAGAGAAATATTTAAATGTGGTGTGAATCAATGTATAGAAGATAAAGGGAACACAGAAGGTATTTTTCCCTTGTTTTTCTCGGTGATCTCAGCCCTTTTTCTTGACCAAGTTCTTAGTTCTGTTGAGAAAAAAACAGCTGTCCTATTTTGGCTGTTACCCAGGAGATGGAAACTGCCTGTCCTGGTTATTACTGAAAGCCAAGTTTGGAGGTTTAGAGCCTGAGGGTAATTTGGAGGAGGCAGATGAAAACCTTTATTTAAAGTTTGAGAACACAGTGTTGGAGGAAGATGATAACTCATGGACTCTTATCATATGCTATCTTTGAAAAAGGCATCCTTTCTGTCTCTGAAAACAAGAGCACTGAGTTGAAGACTAGACCACTGATGTAAGGAGCTGAATTTCAGGTGACCCTGAAAAAAAAAGACAGGTATTGAGAGGACACAATAACAAGTTCACAACTTATAAAATTGTGTTAAAGATGACAGGAATCAATTTGCTGTGTTAGTTTATGTAGGACAGGGAAAAAAGGCTCTTTTGCAGAGTGGAAGACCTAGCTTGAAAATATTCCTAGGTGAGGAATAACCACCCAAAATGTAGAAAAAGAAAAAATTAAAATGGAGCATCTTCCCTGTAGATGTTGTGGACTCCATTTCAAAGGAGCTTTGTCAGAATGGAATAGATGAGCATCTGGCAGGGGCAGCATAGGGATGCATCATCTCACAGTGCAAGGGATTAGGCAAGGCTGCCTCTTGAGGTTCCTTCCAACACATGTTTTTATGTTTTCTGTGGAGTATGATCACAAAGTGAAAACATTAACAAGAGGCGAGACTACTTAATGGATTTTAAAAGAACTTTTTTTGTGTGTCTAAGTTGTAAGAAATAGGACCTCTGCTTGTTTTTAAACTTAAGAAGTGTGTGACGCAATGCTGTACTGGCAAAACTGCTTTCAAGTTCTGGCTGACTCTGTTCTGGGTCTCACAGATGAAATCAAGTTTATCTGAACGCTTTGGTTTGCTAAGTTTATGCTAACCTAGTAAAAAGAGCAGTAAAAAACACAAATCACAATTTTACCAAAATATTTTAATGTGCTATTTGTTGGTTTTTTTAAAAAAATTTCCTGTTAAAGTTTCATGGTCAGCCTTCACCATTAGGTTTTTCTTTGCTCCTTTTTCTCCATTTGGATTAGACTGATTATACCATCCAGATTAGACACTGGAATGAATTTTGGTGTCTCTTGATGTGAAATAGTGCCCTTTTTTAGTGTTACATATGAAAGAGTTAACTAAAAGATTAAGTAGATTTTTTCTAGTTGCAAGTAACTGTATTTTTATGCCATAAACTTCTGACCCTTCACCTTAAAAGTAAATGTTATTTTCTACAATATTAAAAGATTCAGCTATACATAGGAAGCATAATATTATATCACTGTAACTTACACAAGACCCGCTACTGTCAGTTATGGTAATACAGGATTTGTATGGCATGAATCTTTCAATTCAGGTGCTAGTTTTGACTATTCAGGCACTTGTCTATTATTCAATTCCAGAAAGTTGTCAATCGTTTCATTACACACAAAGATTGTTCAGGTGAATCCTATTTTCTATGGTAAAAAAGGTTTAATTTGATCTTTCCACTGGTGCTGCAATGTGTCTGTGCAACTGTATTATATTCGCTTTGCTTTAACATCAGAGAATAGAATTTCAGTCATGTGTATTACTTTTTTAGGTTAACAGAAGAAAGGAGACCTCTTTTAAGGCCTCTACTCAAGTTATTTTTTTAAAAAACATGATTCTTGAATGTGCTTGCATTTTTTTTCTGAACAACTGTTTCCCTGTAACCAAAGTCATTCATACCAGAAGTTAAGACTGCAGCTTGCTCATGGGAAGTTTGATAGGAAAAAGTCAGTATCCATTTTGCCTTTTAATAGACAAGATAATCGGATAAGTCTGTACATATGATGTATGTGGCTTCAAGGTTCAATAGAAAGCAAAGAGGAGAGGAAAGCTATATCTAGAATATACCTGTTCTCTGGTGTTGCTTCATAGCATTTCCTCTTTTTAAGAGGAGTAGAAAATAGAGACTTCATAGGGTTTCAGTATAATGGCTGTGCTCTAACCCATTGACCAAACAAAGGGAGCAGGGAATGTGGCTCACCTTACCAAAAGGGAAGCTGACAGGTTTCAGAGGTCACCTGTGAGTTAGGACAGCTTCCTGCTGAGCAACTTGGTCACTATTTTTCAAACTGATCTGTCTCTTTTCCAGCTGATTGGTGTGTTGCCTTTTTTTAACAGTTCATGTAACTACACATGAAAACAATTATTCTTCCTGGGGCCATTCTGGATAGCGAAGAACTGCTCCAATCTGTGGTTTCTTAAGATATTTTTGGTTTTGTAATGCTCAGATTTGCACATAAGCAAACATGATAAAGTGCTAAACTGAACCCGGTTATGGTGGATCTCTCTGAAAATACTGCAGAGATTTATATTTTGTTTTGCATTTATTTTGTGCTTCTGCTTATACAGAACAATTACTTCTTAAACATAAAGACCTGTTGGATGGGTTTTAAGAAGTAGTATTTGGTAGCAGGGAGAGATCTTAATTTGTTTATCAAACCTCTGCCTAGAATAATTGGTTCCAAATACAGATTGTTTGGTTGTCGGACATTGATAAATTATGAGAGCACTGAGCTGTGCACATTAATGCTTCTTGTATGTTTTTTGCTCATTCACCCCTTTTCCTTTGTCTGATGTCCAGCATTTCATACTGGTAGTGACTGGTGTTGGAAGTACTAAAAACATCTGAAGTAGGATGATTTGCTTTTGAGAGGCAGATGTATGAGTTGCCACAAAAATATGGGGGACGATGACATCTTAAAGATAAAGCTACTTCTGAATGTTATTGGTAGAGAAATTATTTGTCTGCTGTCTGTGCCTTGGAGAAGGGATACAATCACTGATGCACTGATCAATGCATCAATGCACTGATGCATTGATGAAATGTAAATGCTGCTTCTTTCCTATTCCTTAAAGTGATTTTGTCACACAGTACCAAGTATCTAGGCTGTAAAAAGGTGCACAATTGGGGTTTAATTTTAGCTATTAGAATTAGTCCTGCTCAAATTGTCCTCAGTGGCAATAGTTCATAGAATCTCCCCTCCTCCTATTTAAAATACACATACGTGAATTTATGAAAAAAGAATTTGGTGGTTCTAGTAGATTCTGTATTTATGCAGAAAGGACTTCAGTTATGAAGAGTTCTTGGAGATCACTATGGAAAGACTAATGATGGAAGAGTGGTTTGGAGTGTTATGACAGCAAGGGAAGACACTGGAGACAAAACCCAGACTACCTACAAAATGAAACAAAACAAAAAGCATCTGTAGCTTCCTGTTTCTGTAGACAAATGTTGTCAAGTTCAGTGAAGTTTCTGAAATAGAACTAAAAAGAAAAATAGCACAAGGCACTATTGCACACTTCAGAATCTCCAGAAAGGAGAAATTATTTACTGAGAAAATCCTGCCTCAATTTAAGTAGTTATTCTATGCTGTTAATTTCCAGCTAATCTGAATGGGCTAATAAAAGGTTTGGTGAGAGAAAAATAATTTTCTGTCAGTAATAAATAAGTTGGCAATATACCCAGTAAGTATTTGTTTTCTTATGCACCAGTTTGATAAACCTCAGGCAAATACTTAACACTTAACTATGTGTACACAAATTTTTGAAAATTAATTTCCAATACACCAAGAAAAATACGTGTTTTGGTTAGTTTCTAGTTTGATGAAGCTAAGGAGACTTTATACAAAACTGTATTGAATACATATAATTCTACTGAACTGATTTCTTCTTTTTTAAAAATAGAAAATTGAATGTATTAAATGGAGAATTCTAAGCAATAATACCATTATTACTTTTTCAGATACTTTAGTAGGAACTTGCAAGTGACTTGACACCATGGTAGCTCTTTCTTTGAAGATCTGTGTCCGCCAATGCAATGTAGTGAAGACAATGCAGTTTGAACCATCCACTGCAGTGTATGATGCCTGCAGAGTTATCCGTGAACGAGTGCCAGAGGCTCAAACAGGGCAAGGTGAGTCCCCCGTATTTGTCCTTAGTCAGTTCATTGGCTGAATTGAAAATACAGACCAATGGGTTTTTTTTTCACCTATTCTGTTCCTTCATTTATCTTTCAGGTTGGAGGGTTTGGTTTTTTTATTTACATCATAAGGCTCTGGAGTGAAAGGCACAAAGTGCAAACAGATTTTTCTTCTTTCTGTTCTGACAGAGGTTTTTCTACAAACGATACTTTTTTGTGGAACTTTGACTTAAATAAATTACTTGATTGCCTGGAAGATGATTTTCTTTTTTTTTTTCCCTGCCTGGAGAGCAATTTTTGTGGTATTATCTTTTTTAAGTAATGTTTGTGGTACTGTTTCCCATTAAAATCTGGGTCAACTTATTTTTTTGCCTCAGTAGAAGAAGGGACAACAGGAATTGCAAAAGAATGGCTGGACATCTCAAAAATGTGCAGAAAGAAATGTTTGAAACTGGTTAATAAGTGAAAGCATCACCATGCTGTACATACCATATTTGGAACACTGCTACATGTTAGTCAAATTTAACTGTCTCTGTACCTGTTGAGCAAATGAGATGAATGCAGGCTGTGAAATATGTCATTACTTGGACAAAAACTTTGGTTTAAATATAGTCAAAGTTGTCAAATTCAGATTCTTCAGAATCCTTTGTACTGTATATAATGCTACTGGAATGTAATTCTTAAATAGTTGGAGTTTTATTTGCAGCTCTCAACATTTAGAGCTGTTTTGAAAATCTTGTCTGCACTGTTAGAAAAAACTTATGAGTAACGGACAGTATTACCATTATTTAGAAATGCTTCTCCTATCTAGGAGTCCTTAGGAAGTCTAGTTATACAGATTCAATTTTTCAGATGCAAGATGTGCATTTTTACCATTGTGATCTCTCAAGGCAGTTAATTTGAACAGCTGTTAAATTCAGAGAACTTGAGAAATAAATATCCCTGAAATCTGTGAATCACATAGAAAACCTAGGAATTCTTTTCAGTTTATACAGTAGGGCTTTTCCTTTCTATGTGATGGCAATGCTATTATGAACTTCAAAAAACTTCTATGAAGTTGAGTGATGAACAGAAATGAGTTTTATCATTTACCTGTGATTCTGAAAGTCTGCAATAGATGCGAGTTTTTCCTGAGACTTTTAATATGGTTATAATTCTAGGAGCCTTGTATTTTTTAGATGTCTAAATCTGAAGCATCTACCAAAAGATTCTGAAGGGTTGAAAGCAAACTATATTTATTTTTAATAGTACTACTGCTTAAAATAGTATACTATGGTTAAGCACAAACTGCTTGTATCTTTGGTTAGTCAGTTCCAAGGCAGGACCTATAAGCATTTAAAAAAGATCATCTTTGAGGGAAATAATTACAGATATAATGCAAATTATATAGGACATGTGACGCATTCTTGCTTAGTGAAGCTTTTGTTCAGGTTTTCTATGAAGCCTGATCTACCCTGCTGTCTGCTGCTAAGCTAAGTGTTTTGTGAAGCACAGAAAAAATTTTCTATCCAAATTCATTAAGAATGGAAGGGAAATGTAATGGAAGCTTAACCCTGAAGCTTGAATAACCTTGAAAAAAACCACGTTGGCTTCATTAGATTTGATATTTTTTTTAATGAGTCTCTTTCTCTTCTGTTTCACAGCCTCTGACTATGGATTGTTCTTGTCGGATGAAGATCCTCGTAAAGGTATATGGCTGGAGGCTGGAAGAACACTGGATTATTATATGCTGAGAAATGGGGTATGGTGCAAATCTGTTGCTTCATTCATCAATACATTTTTAGAAAACTTGTTTCCCAAGTAGTGAGAAGAATGTTTAGATTTGGAAGGGTAGGAGGCTCTTGAATCTGTTCCTGAAATGGGCCCACTTATCTGCCTTGCTGGTAGTTTGTAAGCTACTGTGGCCAATAGTGTCTTCATAGAATGATTAACAGAAAGAGGAGGGGAAAAAAAAAAAGGAAAAAGTTTTGTAATAAGCTTTATATTTGAGGTAACCTTGTATTATAGTGTAGGTTTGTTTTGTACTAAAGATGATGAGATCATACTTGTTCACGTTATGGCCAGCTTGCTTACAACCAGAAGGTTTTTCTGTCTTTTTTAAGTACTAAATTAGTTTTTGCAGCACAAAGGTGCTTTAGTCTATCCTGCCATGTCTAGGTTTTTGCCAGGTAGGACAAGTTCTTGAAAAGTGAGGTTGGCAGAACTAAAAGTAGCTGCTTCTCAAATTTGTTACACTAATAATTTTGCCTATATTATAACAAAGGAAAAACTTGGCTTGGAGAGTGGGGAATGAGATGCTATTTTCGGCATCTAAGTTATTGGGTTGGTTCATAGTGGCTTCCAAAAGCATTTAGAAACAGTGTCGTTTACTTCTTAGGATATATTGGAGTACAAAAAGAAACAGAGGCCTCAGAAAATACGTATGTTGGATGGTTCAGTGAAAACTGTCATGGTGGATGATTCTAAAACAGTTGGTGAATTGCTGGTTACCATTTGCAGCAGGATAGGTAAGTTTTTCAGACCTACATACTTAAGAATTTGTTTTTCTGCCATATCTTTTAGGGTGTTAAGTGTATTGGGTATTACTGGGTAGAAATTGTCACATCTTTAAAAAAAATTAAATTTGTTATCCGTTAACAGTTACTGGACGCTTTTTGAAATCAGTTGTCCAGGTTTCATAGAAGTTGGTGGAGAGTTAGCTGTATCCTTCAACTTCAGTATTTAGCAGTTGAAAGTTATCTTACAGTACAGTTATAATTTTTTTTATTATGTTACCTTTTACATATGCTTTTCTGCTATGTAGTAGAGAATTAGAACTAAATTTAATGGGATAAAAGATAAATACAGTTAACCTTGAAATATACTGAAAGTTAGGGCTCTC
The DNA here is from genome assembly GCA_004320125.1 of Scolopax mira. NCBI lineage: Eukaryota > Metazoa > Chordata > Aves > Charadriiformes > Scolopacidae > Scolopax > Scolopax mira. The sequence goes on from BJBW01007680.1 coordinate 17,700, forward strand.
TATTGTTTTGACAAAAAGTTGATCACAGTACAGTATCATTTGTGAAATGACATATGGAAATTATCCAGAGCAGCTGGTCAAAAATGTGTCATATTGGTTATAGCCTGGTTTTGTATTTATCTAAATAGAGACATTTTGGAAAACTAATCCATATTTAAATATAAACATGCATCCAACATGGATTAGTTTAAATCATCTTAAACCTTAGCTTAATTCTCATTTAGAATGAAAGTGGCCTTAATTTGATTTAGATTAATTTACTTGGAAAGTGAATTAAGCTAAATTTAAATTAATCTGTTTCAATTTTGTTTGAGTGCTTCTATGCTGAGGATTCTAATGTGCGGTGTAACTACTTTACTTGAAAAATTAGTTTGACATATTTTCATGAATGTGGTTATGTAGGTGAGCATTGGATTTGCTTTGCTGTATAATATAAACATGATTTACCAAACAGTGGGAAAAACCAAGCAGAACAAAGAAATAAGAGCAACTTAGCACTTATACTAAATGTTTTGAACTGAGTTTTGATTCAGTTTTATGTAAAATTCATGGGAAGGCTTGAGTTTTAAAACTCTCAGAAAAACCCTACGTTTCACATGGTTTCTATTCCTCAGTTTGCTCTGCCACACTTCTTTTGCACATCGTGGACAAGCTGAAATTATTCAGTTCTCAAAAAGCAATTGCAAGCATCCATGAAAGAAAATTTACTATAGTGTGTCTCCATTCTGGAATTTACCACTCTTTTAAATTCCATCGTGTTTTTAAACTGGTAGCATCTCTTGGTAGATTAAAAAACCTACATACTATCTTTCTAAAAGTGACAAATGCAGCATATGATAAAGGAATGATGTATTTAAATGATTATGCCAGATATTGGAGAGATGTATTGAATACAGAAGTTGTGAATTATTCTTGGAATATCCTTCTTCATACACTGTTTTAGCATTTAATTTGGAATCTCTTTACTATACTTGAAATGAACTACTGTTTTTTTAATATATAGAAAAAATATTTCACCGATCCTAAAATGTATTAAATCTTTACTGTTACAAACCCTGAAATTATTTATAATTCCAGGAATAACAAATTATGAGGAATATTCCTTAATCCAGGAAAGCATTGAAGAAAAGAAAGAGGAGAATACTGGAACACTTAAGAAAGACAGGACATTGTTGCGTGATGAAAGAAAAATGGAAAAACTAAAGGCAAAGCTTCATACAGATGATGATTGTGAGTGGAATATTCCAGGCTAATTTATTGATTACTAGCTTTCTGTGGTATAGGACAAAAAACCCATAGAGGAATACATTTTTAGATTCTTTAGTGTGTCTCAGTTCATCCCTGCCTGTATTTTGCATTCTTCATATATAATGTCTGCCACTGAGTACTTTTATAATCAGTTAAATGGACAAGTTATGTCTTTCTGTGAGAGTTAGTAGATATCTTGAGGTGGTTTTTGTTACTTTTTTTGGTAGGGGAGTTGTAACTTAAGTGTTAAGGGTCATTTCTGTAATGACCATTTTATTCCCTTCATTAAATTTGGATATTAAAATATCGATGCCTATTGAAAGCCATCAAAAGGTACTTTTGTCTTTAAAGGTATACATTTTTAGTGTAAATGGAGTTTACTAAAGAACTAGGACAGTGTTTGATTTTTGTGTCATGAGAAGAGAACCATTTTTTCTATGATTAACTGTAATTGGCAGGAAGATATTTTAAAATTGTATTCAGGGGTAAGAAAAGTAAGCAAAACAATTGGTTTTAGGGGAAAATTCTGGTAAGTTTCTAAGTAATTTTGCAATGAAGGTTTGAAAATCTAAATTTAGTATTAAGATGTTACTATAGTTGTTTCTTCAACGCTATTAATGGTGTGTTATGCTCTGGTAGACTCTTGTTTCTCAGCAGTGCTGTTGTTCAGCTCTCATTTGAGCAACCATCAACACTGATGACTAGAAACAGAAACAAAAGCAACATTTTTTTTGCTGAGTTTTCCCCTCCAGAGAAAATGCCAAATATCACATGATTTTCACAACAGCTGCTAACAATGGCAACACTGGGTATTTAACAATGTGCCTGTCTGTGTTTCTGTTACAGTAAATTGGCTGGATCACAGCCGAACGTTTAGAGAACAAGGAGTTGATGAAAATGAAACACTACTGTTAAGACGAAAGTTCTTTTATTCAGACCAGAACGTAGACTCAAGAGATCCTGTTCAGCTTAATTTACTTTATGTTCAGGTACAGTATGTTGACCAGAAGTACGGGTTCTACCTTGTCTGAGGAAACCTGCATAAGTTAATAAGAAAAATCTTCTAGCATTCCAGTTCTTGGATGTACTTTGATTTTACTTTTTTGTCTATCTCTCTAAGAACATGTGGTAATACTGAGTCTTTGCTGGTTTTTTTTTTAAAATCAAATACTCTTCAACCTAATTATAATGGACATTCAACCAAAATCCACTGACTGTCACATCCTTGTCCTGGTTTCCTTAAAATTCACGGATGTCTTTAGTCTTTTAAGTTGTTCTTTTTAGTTCTTCTCCCCACTCTCTTCTATTCATGATGCTTTCTCTGTAATGCAGAATTTCAGGTCACTCTTGAGACCAGCTTTCTGCTTCTCATATCTTTTCTCCTCTGCCTGAGCTATGAGAGAGCTGCTTCTGCACTCCCTTTCCAGTCTTCAACCCAGGCAGTGCACAAGACAGACAGACATCCAGTTAAAAATGAGCAATATCATGTAATATCATGTGAGTCTACCTAAGCAGGTTCCCTGGACTGTTAGAGGTACAACATATATCTTAGCAAAGTGAAGGTCTTTATGTAGAAAATACTACTTAGCTGAAGGCTCCAGTGCAGTTGCCTAAAATGTAGTCAAAGAAAAACAGGTTAAACTTTGTTAGTTTTTTTTTTAAAAAATAAAAAATAAAATTGGAAGTTTAATGGAATATTTAGCTGATACACCTGCAGCTGATGCATATGGGATTGCTCTAAATTACATTTTAAAACTGGGAAAAAAGATAAAGGTGTAATTGCTTATAAGGCTGCATTACATTTTTCAAGTATTTTAGAAGACTGTCACACTGAGCTGATTTCCTGACGCTTAGATATTTCTTTCAGGCTACTGTTATGGCATGATTACACATGATACAGCACTGTCACTGTCACTAGGGATAGATGAACCTTCTACTGACAAAGCTATAACATCCATCATCTTCTATGACCACTAAATTTAAACAAAAGGAAGGAAAATTCTGTTTGCCTTCCCCTGTTGCCATTTCTATAATAGTAATCTGGTTTTTACTTACTAGTTATGCAGATAATTTTCCCTGCTATTAGAAGGTGGTGAGATAAAAGCTTTTATATTGTGTGTATGTACACAAACATAGACCTGTATATATATGTGTGTGTGTGTGTGTCCATACAGGAAAGTGTGTGTAAGTATATATACAGCAGGAAATTGGGTGTCAAGTCCTCTTTTGATGAAAGTTGTTACAATTGTGATTTCAATAAGTCTCTGTAGATATTCACCAGATAATTATCTATACACCACCCCCCTTTTTTATATTAAACACATCCAGGATGGAATAATAAAGATACTAAACCAGAAAAGTGTGTTGCTGCATTTTTGGGATATGTTCAAGCTTTCAGGGAGTTTCAGAGATGTAGTAGTTATTTTGAATGTCCCTGACATGCCTTTGTTTACCTCCTATAGGCTCGTGATGACATTCTGAATGGTTCCCATCCTGTCTCCTTTGAGAAGGCCTGTGAGTTTGGAGGCTTTCAAGCACAGATCCAGTTTGGAGCTCATGTAGAACACAAACACAAACCTGGATTTTTAGAGTAAACACTTCTAACTTCTAAATTTGGGTGAACTCAGGTGTAACTAATGTTGAGTTATGAGACTAAATGCATTCAGAAGAGGTAATCAGATTGAGTATGTTAGCTGTAGCAATCTCCCTGTGAAAGGAGCCTTCTTGCACAAATCAGTAGCCCCAGTTGGAGAGGGAACCTTTGTCAGTGGCTTATTAGACAGCACAGGGCACCAGCTTCCCACAGGGTGCCAGTTAAATACACAGTTGGATTCTCCAACCACCTGGTAACGAAGGAGAACTGGGATTTTGTTCTTCCGTAGAAGTCAGCTTCTGCCTGCATGTAGTAATGCCATGTGTGAATTAAGTGTACATCAGTATGTATCACAGACATTTGATCTGCAAGGAAAGTACATGAACAGAAAGATGCTTTGTCATTTGAATAAAGTTAATATTGCTATGCATAGAGGTTAAATTTTCCAAACTTTTTAGTGGCATTAATAATTTCTTGAGATTGCCCCTCTCATGGCACAGTATGAATGGAAATCTAGAATTGGGTTCTCTGTTTCAGACATGGATGGGAGTTCTGCTTACAAGCAACACATCCTTTAACTTTTATTGTGATACTAAATTTGCCCTGCTGAAAGCAGTAAAGTAAGTTTGCCTGAAATTCAGATGTCCCATTTTTCTATTTTGATTTTTCTTGTCGTTTTGCCTGCAATAGAATTAACCAAGGGCTGGAGTCTGAAAAAAAGAATGTGAGAAGGTAAAAGAAAGCTATTTACTGCACAGTCCATCAAGCCTTGCCTACATATGAGGCTCATACATACTTTAATGGGGTGCACAAAAGAATGGGTGCATATTTGATTTGTATCCCATTCCACTGGCTGAGTGCTCAGTGCTGACTCTGACTCAGCACTGACTTCCTTGCTGAGTCTGGTGTTTACTCTGTCTCTGGGAATTGCTTTAAAATAGTGTCTTGCACTGGAATATGTAAAATGCTGCGACACTGTTTTTTTTAAAACGCTTCACTTTGGAAAGATTTTCCTGAAGTAGCAGTTTAATGATGCAAACATACCATGTGAACGAATATCCTTCAGTTCTAGTTAATAATCAGCTTTTCTTTGTACAGTTTGTTTGTCTGCTTCTGATTTGGCCCATGAACCTTTCCTAATAGAGCTGCTGATGTCTCTAAGAGTTCTGGGGATCCAGTGTAATAGCTCCAGTGTACTCCTAGGTCTTGTTCCCTAGAATTGTAATCAGTTACTTAAGTCTTCCTCTGGAATTTGTCCATTGTCTACTTATTCTTCCCTTCTCCCTTCACTTACTCAAGAGTATTCCTACAGCAAACCATTAGGTTATTGCCTCATGATAGTCTAATGTTGTGTCTCAGTAACGTTTTCAAGAGTTAAGTGTTCCCAGCAATAGTTGGCTTAATTTTTGAAACAACAATTTCCCACACACTTAACCAGCAGTTTTTGCAGTTCAGTTACTTAAATTTTTCAGTGTTTTTCTAGGTGATTTTCTTGGTCTTTTTGGTGTAAAGAGATGGTTTGTTGGTTGCTTATTGTTTGGTTTGCTTTGGTTGCTTTTTTTAAGCTGCCATGAATTATGTGTGTTTTATGGTGGACTGAAACTGCTGAGTGGATGATATTTCTACTGTGTAGGCAATGCCAGATAGTTTGAAGTCCATCACAAAATAAAGTCATCACTCATGTAAAGTGCATGGTTTTTTTTAATAAATCATAGTAGAAATGAAAGAGATGAGACTCTATCATAGAAGCTGAACTTGCTAAGTTTACTTTGTATTCTGAGCCCCCTTAGTATCTGTGCTACAGAAATTAGGACTGGTTATTTATAACTTTGTTATTTAGATAGTGACGGGTATTAAGTGTCCACTTAAATGGCTTTGTAGTTTTTCAGTAGTTTTCTAGCATTTCTTGGAAAACGCAAATGCAGAACTTGGTCCTGCACATCAGTAAATCAAAATGCTACTGGAAAGTAATAGCAGTGTCTGAACTCGGACACAGAGCTGGCTCAGGCTTTGATGTCCCCCTTCTTCCCCTAGGTTATAATGACTATATTTGGATGTGAATCCGACTGAGCTGCTGAGACACATCATATGGTTTAAGAATGGAAAGTGTCCCAGCTATTGTTTACTTTTGATGACTTTTCAAAACATGAAGAGGTATTACATGGGGATTTAACTAAAGTGTTTTTCTTGATTGTGCGAGGTATCCTCTTGCTCTTATGTTGCTTAGACAGAGTTTTGTTTCATTGTATGGGTATTTTATGCCCATTTTAGGAAGTTTGGGGGACTTAATCCTGGTAAAGGAGTATGAAAAGCATACCTCCTCAAGAAGGTACCATTAACTATGGAATTGCTGTGTTTTGTTTTTTCCTAGCCTAAAAGAATTCCTGCCTAAAGAATATACCAAACAAAGAGGGGCTGAAAAGAGAATATTTCAGGTAACTGTGAGGCTGAAAAACCTACTGTAGTTTCACTCCCTTTATAAAAAAGTACAAGCTTTCACAGGTGTATAATCTGTGTATATTTGAATTATATTGCTATCGGAAAATCAAGTGTAAATAAATAATCTGACAGCTTTTCTTTTCTTTCTTCAGCAGATTTATTTTCCTGACCCTTTTTTCTTCACTGGTGATAATTCAGTGTACTTTGTTGAAGGGCAGAGAGTGAATATTCAATATTCTTAAGACCTTTTTCTAATTTGCACTGAAATCTAAGGATGTATTTGTACTAAAATAGGACATTTAGGTAAACAGTTTCAGTTTCATGCCTTCATTATTCAAGCATGAACTTCAAGTAATATGCAATTCTGCTAGCTGATGCTTGAGTTTGGTGATGTGTCTGGGAATCACAGAGTTGTAAAGACTGAAGCAGTTGAGTATCGATACTATTGGAAGTGGAGTTGGAGTTTGAGTACTGTAGACGCACTAAATATCAGTGCCTACTGAAATACAAGTTTGGCAATACAATATAAATTGAAAACTTTCTGTGGTCACCAGTTGAAATAGTCATACTGTTTCTGGAAGGATGTAGCAGTGGTCTGTGATCTCAACATGTAGGCAAGTTGAATAGCAGAAACATGGCATGTACTTTCCTATGTACGTTACACTCCTAGTCTAGGAATTCTGTAACTCAGTAAGTCTGTTCTACCCGACGCTTGTAGTATTTTCTTGTAGATGAAGATGTCTAACAGTTTTCTGTATACCTTTAGCATGTGGCAGTGATGGTGCAGTTTAAGCCAAAGAAGATTCATTTGCCTCTTAGTGTCACTGTGATGCTGTTCATAGCATATGATTTTTGCTTATGTCAAATATGATCTATGAGTAGTTTCAATCACTACATACTTCAGTGCATGGACAAGAAGTTCATCAGTGAGGGCACTGATGCTGGGCAAAGATACAACAAGAAGATAAAACAAACAAGCTGTCTCCTTGAAAAAAATCAGCAGAAAAATTATTGAGTTTGGCAAGTGATTTTCACCAAATATTCTATCTGTAATGGCTGTATTTGGGCTCCTTGCTCTTTCAGAATCCTGGTTGTGTTCTCTGCTGAACTTGACAGATGTGATCAGTCTGTGTCCTTGGGATGCTAAAGTGGTTTTGGAGTTGCAGTTGCTCCTCCCAATGCTCTTTCATGGAAAATTGTCAAGATGGTAACTTACTGGTGTAGGAAAGTGTTTACCATGTTCTTGGTGCTCTCCCTATTGCCATCAGTCAACATGAAAGAGTTGGTAACCAGCCTTTCAGAAGAATGTGAGGGGAAGGTGGGCTGTGATAGGGAAATCCCACAAGCAGACATTGGGGTAGGATTTTCAGCAGATCAGTCAGGGCTAGAAGAGAATAAGTTTGAATAGGTAATATTGGTAGTTGTCATTACATGTAATAAAGTTTACTATTACGCATATTGTTCAAATAATAAATAGAAATTGAGTTACAAGACACACCTAGATAAGTACTTCAGGATGGGCTATTTAAATAAATTATTGCTGTTTCTTCACCTCTGGAATTCTTTCCATGTAATGAAAATTTTGTGGATTTACAATTGGCAAAAAAAGACCATTGGAAATACAAAAGAAGAGAAATGGTCTATTGCATAGCATAAAGCTTTCATGAATCAGAAGTTTGGGGCACAAAGCAGGAATAGCCTGTTCCTGGAAAAAACTAATGGGTCTGGGACTTCTAAATTGTTTTTAAAAAGCTGAGGAAAGGGCTATTAATTGTTGGAAACCTAATGATTTCAAGTAGCAGCAATACATAGAATTTTAAACTATTTCAGAAGTGATTTGAATGTGCTTGATCTGAGGTACAGATAGAATGGATGATGGTGAAAGAGAAGTGTTCCATTTGCACTAGGTTGTTTATGTTGTCTGATATGAGGAATTACAGGACATAGTCCTGGTAACGTTTTTGCCAGTATTTTTTCAAATAGTCTAGTTGTAATGATTATTAACTAAACATCCTTAAACAGATAAAAGCTATACCCCTTTTTTGTTTGCTTGTTTTTTTCCAGAAAGCATAGTTTCTGCCTAAGTGATACTGAACTCTCATTACAGGAGCACAAAAACTGTGGTGAGATGACTGAAATAGAAGCGAAAGTGAAGTATGTGAAGCTAGCCCGTTCCCTGCGGACCTATGGAGTGTCATTTTTTCTTGTTAAGGTAATGTAGATCTTGCTGACAGTATTGTATGGTTGCTTATGTATTACCTCAGATCCTGCATTAAGTGAAGGTCAAGTTCTTTCAGCCTCCTCTGTGTAAAGCAGGGTTGACGAAAATGTAAATTACTATGAGACGATTATAATTTCCATTAGATTCTTGTAATACTGCTTCCAGAAAGCAAGTGGAGTCTGTCACAATTTAGTTTCTTTAAACTGACATTTCTTCTTTTTTCTTTTGGTTGCTAACAAAGTAGTAGTGTCTTCAGAAAAACATTTACAAAGAACTCAGAAGTTGTTCTTGTTTAGGAGTTTAATGATAATGTAAGTTGCATGCTGAAAAACTGCATATGAAGATCTTTGTCAACTGCATGATTAAGTTCTCTTAGTCTCTGCAGTCATGGTCTTAATTGTCATGGTCTTAAGGCTGTTGAAATGATTTGCTACCAAGATACCGATATTCTGCTGTGAAAATGGGACTGAAGCATTAGTCCCTGAGTATTCAGTAATCAATGACATAGAATGGAAAGGAGGCTAAACTTAGACACTGCTTTCATTCTTAGGTTCTCACAGTTGCAGTACAGAATCTTTGTAGGTAGCTGAATATCACAGAATCGCAGAATGGTAGGGGTTGAAAGGGACCTTCAGAGATCGTATAGTTCAGCCCCTTGCCAAAGCAGGTTTCCCTACAGCAAGCTGGACAGGAATGCATCTAGTCGAGTTTTGAATATCTTCAGAGGAGACGCACAGTGTCTCTGGGCAGCCTGTTGCAGGGCTCTGGCACCCTCAAAGTAAAAAAGTTTTTCTTCATGTTCAGATGGAATTTCCTATGTTCTAGTTTGTCCATGTTGCCCTTGTCCTGTCACCGGGCACCATTGAAAAGAGTCTGGTTCTCTTGATACCTGCCCTTTAGATATTGATAAGGCTTGATTAGATTCCCTCTCAGTCTTCTCTTCTACAGTCTGTACAGACCTGGGTATCTCAGCCTTTCCTCATTAGAGAAGTGCTCAGTTCCCTTGGTCGTCTTCATAGTACTCCAGATGTGGCCTCACTAGGGCAGAGCAGAGGGGTAACATGAACTCCTTTGACCTGCTGGCCACACTTAGCCATAAGGGCATGTTGCTGATCATGAACAACTTGTCTACCTGGTCTCCCAGGTCCCTCTCTGCAGAGCTGCTTTACAGCAGATCAAGCCTTAACATGTACTGGTGTATGGGGTTGTTTCTCCCCAGGTGCAGTATATTCTAGATTTGACCTTGTTGAACTTCATTAGGTTCCTTTCCACCCAATTGTCTAGCCTGTCCAGGTCTTGCTGAATGGGAACACAGCCTTTTGGTGTGTCAGCTAGTCCTCACAGTTTTGTCATCGATAGATTGCCTTTTCCTAATGTACTCCACATCTAGAAATTCTTCTCAAGCAGATCAATGGTGAAAATACAATGAAAAATGTGCAGAGGCTAATACTATTAGTATTTTGAAACAATTATGTTGCCTTGCTTCCTTTAAGGGAAGATACCTTGTTAGGCACCAACAAGGTGTTAGGTGAAGGGCATCTCAACTCTGTTAGAGAGGTGTTGAACTAAGTTGTGTATTAGAAACTATACTAAAGTTACGGTGTACAGTTTTCAGTAACTAAAATACTGAAACTAACAGGCATGTACCTTTACAACAATTCAGTGGAGGTTTGCTAACAAAATGTAGCTGACCCCTATGGTAAAAGTAAAATAATCTTTATATTTTTCACTAATATCTCGCTTCTTTTGTCATAACTTAAGGCAGGCAGTAACTGAATTGAGTAACAATGTCATGAAACTTCTGTTAGAAGGAATATTCAGTCTTTATAAAAGTCTATCAACTGACCTATCGTGTAAATAGGAATTGATTCTTTGCAGCCTACATAAATTCAGGGGAATGGGGCCTGTGTATTCATTTCTATTTTATGATGGATTTTTTTATGTTGGAAATTAGGCTAGGGCTCACGCTCTGCAACTTTGGAAAACTAAAGAGGCAGAAAGTCCAACAAATGAGACATCAGTTGGCAACCCTTTGTGATATTTGCATGGATTAGGAAGTTCTCATCAATTGAAAATAAGATTTCAAATGCAAAATAAGGGGTACATTATGGCTGATTTTTCCTAATTGTCAACCCAACTGTCAATTACACAGAAGGCATTTGTTTCCTTTACCTTTCCAGAAAATCTATAGAGAAATAGTGAGGGCTACCTAAACCCTCAAGTCCTCCCAATGCCAGTTTCTCATTCAGCTGCTCTAATAAGGTTTTGCAGAGGAAGTTTTGTGTCTATAAGGACTGCCATCATGGTTATTTATTTAGAGTAACTTTATCACAATCCCTGAAATGCTTCTATTCCCTGGAGGAGGGAGAAGCAGGAGTGTCTTTTGAATGGCATAGTAAAGACCAGAGCTTCTTAATGTTAATGTGTTTCTTGAAAATGTCTGTGACCAGACAGACTTGAGTCTGGAGTTTTAAGTTGTCCTTGACTGCATGCCAGTTTCTTCCCTTTGTCAGTATATTCCATCATGCTTTTCTTTTCTCCCATGCCAAGCTCTGTTTGAATGAAAAATAATCTTTCACACCTTGTTATAGGAAAAAATGAAAGGCAAAAACAAGCTGGTTCCTCGGTTGCTGGGTGTAACCAAAGACTCCGTGATGCGTGTGGATGAGAAGACCAAGGAAGTGTTGCAGGAATGGCCACTGACAACAGTGAAACGCTGGGCTGCATCACCTAAAAGCTTCACTCTGGTAATCTCTTTATATATGTTCAGAAGAAGAGGAACTTATTTGACAAGAAGAAATGGACTTAAAAAACTGTTACATTAAAGAAACTTGTTTTATTTGTAATTTTCTAGTATTCTATAGAGTCACTGAGTACTAAGCTGATCTACTGGCCCATGTTGGTGTCTGGAGTAAATTTGTGTTTTGATGTTTGTAGACAGACCACTTCCCCAAAAGTACTGTTAAAATCTTTTCAAAAAACAATGTTTAAATCTACTCTGTGCCTAACCACTAAAACAGTTAAGCATATATTATTATTCAGCCCTGCTTAAACCCTTATGGTGCTTGCCATTCAAAATACACTTTGTGACTTGCAAGATGTGAATGTAAACAAAACTGGATGGTTCATTAATACAATTGATAATTACACAATTCAAGAACTTTTATGAATGTGATGTTTTGCTAAAGCTTTGGTTCATAAGAGATCACTGCAATGAGAGTATTTGGGATGTGAAAAGGTTGCTTAAAGTGGTAGAGCAAGGGGATAGAAAATTACATTCACTTCAACCACGTGCATCTAATTTCCAGTTGCAGGGGTGAATATGCTTTAGAATGAAGTTCTGAGGACTTTTCTCCAGCCTTCAGTGATTGAGTCTGATAAAGTCAGACTAAGTATCTCTTGGTCCTCTGGCATGTCAATTTGTGAAACTATCTCTGGTTAAGGTACAAGAGCAGCATCTTTCTCCTCTCCTCTCTAACCCCCTATACAGCCTGGTTTACAGTCTTGGAGCAGTTTTATTTACTGTTGAACATGATGAATATCTACTCAAAATTTGAATTATTCATATGTGGTACTGTTTCATCATTTCATACTTTCCATTTTCAAAGATGGGTTTCTGTTTTTTTCCTCTTCAGGATTTTGGTGAATATCAGGAAAGCTATTACTCAGTACAAACCACTGAAGGAGAACAGATCTCTCAATTAATTGCAGGTTACATTGATATCATCCTGAAGAAGGTATAGTATTAAGGTGACATGTAGTAAAAATGCAGTACAAATCACTGAAGAGTGATGCAAAAGCTCCAAAGTGTGCAAGTTGCAGTTTTCTTTCTCTCATGAAGTCAAGTCTTTTATGTTTTGATGTTATTAATTTTTACCTTTAAGTAATATAAGCTCTTTCTCTTTAACTTAGTGGGTGCCTCTGGAAAAAATCAAGGCTGTTAACTATAGGGTTAGTATGGTTCAGGCTCAGTACAGTATGCTTGGGCTTTGTTTTTTCTGTCTGGAAGGCAAACTGCTGGCTATGAGTTATCCAGAGAAGAGCTTAAAGCTTCAAGAATAGATTGAAAGCGGTGAATTGAGTTGGAAGAAATGATCCCGTGGAAGCAGCATTTAAAACTACTCTAAGGGCTACGCAATAGTTGTCCCAGAGTTCTGGTATATATTTTATCAAAACTGACAATGGTTTTTGCAAAATTAAAAAAAAATAAATTTGCTGTGATAGATTTTAATAGTAAAAAAATGACAGAAAGCTAAGCAACTCAGGAGAATTTATTGCCTTTGTGCATGTGAACAGTGGATCTAACAGTAGGATCTAACATCAAATGTTATGAAATGAGGCTGAGGAGGATTGCCAGAATTCATCATGGTACATGTCTTTGTCTCTGAGGCTGTCAGTCTCAGATTTAATAAATCTTAAATAAACTGCAGATTTCTATTGATGGTTTAAAACTTCATTCTAGCTCTGAAGTTTCAAAAATAGCTTTGCTCTCTAGTGCCAAAGCTGCCTTTCTGTCTTGATACAATACAGATGTGTTGGTTTCCACTCCCAGTTCTTTGATTTCCTCTTTACAATCTGCTGACACAGCAAGTTTAAAAATGAATGAATTTGAAACAGGTTAAGTAATAAACACTAAAAAAATGGTGCCTCATGATGCATATGAGAAGCATGCAGTGCTCAATGGTCAAGCCCAAGTTATCTCTGTGATCGTTCTCAGTTGATTCTTGGTATGTTTTGGACTGTTCCAACTTATTTGCTCTGGTGTGGAGTATTGGCATGTTTTTTTCTACTAAAGTACTACTTGTGCAACACTCCTCAGTCTTTAACCCTCCTGGTCATGCAGGTTTAGTAACAGGTTGACAGGTAATCCTGAACTTGTGTAACTTCTACCATTTTTAAATGTAGATGTATTTTTTTTTATTAAACATTAGTATGGAAGTAAGGTACAATCTTGACTAGAAATAGGCAGTTTCAGTTCATACCTAAACTCAAACTATAATAGTAAGGACTCCTTTGAAGAAAGTTGGGGGATATGGATCTGCATGAGGAGTCAAATGTACCCAAGCTCATAGTGGATGTTTCTCTATTATACATACATATATGTATTTTCAGACTACAAATCACTTAACAGGGTGGAAAACAGACAGTATCTTTGCACTATGTCACAATTAGAAATTGACTGTTTTTACAAAGGCACTACTTCTATGACTTGTGGTAGTTTCTATTGTTTCTAATGGTTTAGACTTACTCCCCTTATGTATATTTATCTCCCTTATATAGATATAAAAAAAATCTCTAAGTCAGTGTCTCAAAGTCAGGTGTGCAGAATGTCTAGAAGTTTGAAGTAACTATGGTAAAATCACATCTTTCCTATGAGTATGTACTTCCTAGTGGTATGTATGTAAGTACGTATTTCCTGAAACGTGCAAGACCTTGCCCTTGGTCTTGTTGAACTCCATGAGGTTGGCATGGGCCCACCTCTCAATCCTGTGTAGGTCCCTCTCCAGTGTGTCAACTACATGACACAGCTTGGTGTTGTTGGCAAACTTGCAGAGGGTCCACCCAATCCCACTATTCATGTTGCCAACAAAGACATTAAAAAGAACCCGTCCCAATGCCAACCCCTGAGGAACACCACTTGGCACTTGGACATAGAGCCACTGACTGCAACTTGTTCCTGAGTTAGAAGAAAATGGGAAAGGAAATGGTACGTGTCCTGTCTGTGCCAGGATTTGCTGTTGTTGCATATCATTGAGAACATTTATTTCTGTGAGAGAAGACAGTATCTCAGCACTTTCTTTATACTACTTTGTTCAAAAAGGAAACGATAGGCTTTAGGCTTTTTAATTTAATGCTATCTGCCAGGGGTTAGAACCTGGTCTGTTAGATGCTGAAGGGTACCTCTTCTTAGCTGGAGGTTATATTGTCACACACTGCCAAAAAGGATGGTGTTCATCACTGGACAAGACTCTGCAAATGATTTGACTGTTTCTGATAAATAACAAGAAAACGGTGGAGAGAAAATAAAAAGTACGACATGTTGTCTAACTCTTTCTTTTTTTCTCTCCCCCCATTCCTCTCCCTTTCCAGAAACAAAGTAAAGATAGATTTGGGCTTGAAGGTGATGAGGAATCAACCATGTTGGAAGAATCTGTTTCACCTAAGAAGTGAGTGTATACACCAGAAGGAAATGTTCTTTGTTTACAAGTGACACCTTTTATCTGTGGCAGCTTTTTTCAAATTACATAGTATAGTTACTGCTGTTAAAGAATAGTTTCCTACAGGGTATTTCAATAGAAGGAAGTACCATTCCCAGGCAATTCAGCAGGCTCCTAGCTTCATTCAAGGACTAAAGAGCAGGTATTTGTCTTAAAATTTTTCATTAGGTCAACCAGCAGTGGTACTTGTTTGCAGTAACTTGACCCTTGAGCAAAGGAATTCAGTTTATAATTCAATAAAATGCTGGGGGGGGTGGTGGTAATGATGCAGAGCTGAAAATGTCATATTAGATGTTTAATCTTCATGCAAATCCCTAGGATTTGCAACATTTTAGCTGCTATGTCCATGGTTTCTGGTAAATTTAATTCCTGTCAGTTTAATTGTACGCTCTGTCATGAACAGAGCTGGCTTATTTTACCAAACCACTTTAGACAAACCAATCAGATATGTGGTGACAGTAAATTCACCACATGAGTTTGGTCAGTCACCAGTGTGTTTGGTGCAAGTCAGGTCAGGTCAGGCTGTAGCTCTGGTGGAAGAGAAATGAATACAGCAAAAAGCAGAATTGAAGAGATGGCCGTACTCTTGAAAAGGAACATTAAGTCTTTCCTTGCAGCGAAAGAACAGAAATAGGTCTGTGATGTTATAAGCTGTAATGAGCCACTCAGTCTCTTCTTGGAACTCTCAGGATGGCAGTGTCAGCAACGAGTATGTGAAAAATCTGTTTGATTTCTTGTTAAATATACAGTTTATAGAAGATGGACTTGTTAGATATTTATTCTGGCCTTATGTGAAATTTCAACTTTTGACAGATCACACATGTTCAGATGTGCTTTGTTTTGACATTGCCCTTTCCAAATCACTTTCAGAATAAACTGTTAGCTAAATGATGTACAGAGAAGCCCAAAATAATAGATGAATACAATGTTTTTCACTATTGAAAATACTTTTTTTCCACAGCCGATTGTTTTAGTTAAAGCCAAAATTCCTGTCAATGCTTCTAGCTGTTAAAGCTTGAGCCATATTTAACTATGAGCAGTATTATATGGCAAAGTGGTTCAGGACCATGGGCAATGGTAACTTTATTATTCTTGAAAGTATCCTGCCTCCCAGCCCATTATCTGATAGGCTGTCGGATTATTAGCAACTATTGTGTGTTAAGTATTAGCAAGCATGGGTGTTAAGAGGGAAGAAAGAATGTTGACTTTTACCCCAAATCTAGAAATGCCTTCCAAAAGGCATCTCTACAGGGTTCATGCTTCTATTTTCTGTTGATCAGCTTAAGATACAACTGAAACAAAGCAGCTGTTATGCCTTAAACATTGTTCTGGTTCTGTCTGTCATGTATCTTAGAGGGGTAAAGCCGTTGTACCACATAAACCAAAACTGCACACTGCTTTCTTTTCTTAGTACTATAAGTACTTGATCTGCGAAAAGCCCCAGATTAATTTTTTTCCAATATGCTAGAAAATGGATAGAAGACTGTAGAGTTTTCCAGCTTCTCCAAATGTTTTGAAACGAAATTTTAAATCCTAAAGGAAAAATACCTGGTAGAACTTGATTTTCTGACTAATTCTCTCTGCATTGGATTTTTCTTTTTTTTTTGTGTGTGTGTGTTTGTTTGTTTTTATTCTGTAGACCTACCATCTTGCAGCAGCAGTTCAACCGAACAGGGAAGGTGGAGCATGGATCTGTGGCACTACCAGCTGTTATGCGTTCAGGATCCAGTGGCCCAGAGACTTTCAACATCGGCATTATGCCTTCTCCCCAGCAACAAGTTACAACTGGTCAGATGCACAGAGGACATATGCCCCCACTTGTGAGGAACCTCCTTGTTTTGTATTTGAAACTTTTTTTTTTCACATATGAAACTGTCTGTGTTGCAAGTAGTCGTAAATAGCATGTTATACGTATTACTAAGAGCAGGAGGAGGATATAAAGTTCCTGGCTGTCCTACTGAAAACACGTTTCGAGCATCCTTGAAATATTTAGGGTATCACATTTTGACTTGTTTCTTGATTTTCCTTGAAGCTAGCTCTTCTAGCCTTCTCTTTACTTTTAAGTACTTAAAATAGTATTCTGAGATCAGAAGAAAAGGTTTAAAGACTGGCAAAAGTAAGCAATTTAAAAAAAAACCCTTAAATTTACCTTATCACTAGGCCACTGTTTTTATTTTTTTTAACAGACTTAAAGCTGATGCTGAGTTTTCTCATTAAAAGACTATCAAAAGGCTTAAACAGGGTGTAGAGAATATAGAGAAGACTAGAAGTGTAGTATGTGTAGTGGGTTGACTTTGGCTGGTTGCAGAATATCCAACCAGTGGCTCTTTCACTCTTGCTTCTAAATAAGGCCAGGGTAGGTTCAGTGGAGAAAAAAAAGATTAAAACCAGCTTTATCTCAAAATAGATTGAGATTTAGGCGGGGAGATCACCAATTAACTTAATGAGCAAACCAAACTCAACTTGGGGAAAATTAATTTAATTTATTGTCAATTACAATAGAGCTGGATGGCGAGAAACAGACAAAAACTAACACCTTCCTATCAATCCATTTTTATCCGCACTCAGCTTCATTCCTTTGTTTCTAACTATTCTGCTTCCTGGTCCCAAGCAGTCAGTTTGTAACAGTCCCATCTACTGCTTCTTCCTCCATACTTTTCCCCAGATGCTATGTGGGCCCTTCCTATGGGATGCAGTTCTCCAGGATAAACTGGCTCCAGAGTGGGTCCCCTATTGTAGTTCATGTCAGGAGAGCCTGCTCCAGCATAGGTCTTCCTTGGGCTGTAGTTTATTGGGACCCTGCAACACTGTGGACTCTCTGTACACCATAGTCTCTTTCAGGAAAGTATCCACCTGCTGCAGTTTGGGGTCCTCTGTGGACTTCAGGGTGTGTATCTGCTCCAGCATAGCCCTCTCCACCATCAGCTTTAAGCCTCCACTTTGCTGCCTGGAGCACCTCCTCCCAATCCTTCTCAGACGCTGTTTTTTTTAATGTTGTTCTTGAACGTTTTTTTTTTTCCTTCACCTTTCACTGCCATGTATTGTTTTGCCTTTTTTAAAGGCATTCCAGAGATGCTACCATCTTGTCTGCTGGGCTCAGCTGTGTCCTGCTGTGGGTCTGTTGGACCCACAGGAAGCAGCTGTGTCTGGCATAGGGCAGCCCCTGTCCTCTGCTCACAGAGACAAAACCTTACAACAGATAACCACCCTGCTCTGTCTAAAACTCTTCAGTTTTCTGTTGGCTTATGCATATTGATGGCAAATTAGTTTTAGAGTTCTCCTTGATTACATTGCTGGGCAATGTAATCCACAAAATTAATAATGATATCATGGAAGCAAATTCAGTTTTCATGTTGCTAGAATGCAAGTCATTAAGACAGCTTGGTGGTTTTGTGTATGTCTGCTGGACATTGCTTGTCTGAGAAAGTTCAGCGTTTTGTAAATGTGAGTACAGAGGAGTATAAAATGGCATAGGCAGAAAGAAGACTGAGAGGAGGGTTAGAGAGCTTTGCTTTCTCTATTGCAGCAGGGAAAATCTAGCTATGTGAAACAGCGTGGTGTGATTGTTGTCACTCACTGTCTCTTTGTGCATATGTAACATCTGCCTGAAGTGCCAGTTGGAACATAGCACACAGCTGCTTCCTTGTTTTGCCTTTCAGACATCAGCTCAGCAGGCCTTGATGGGGACTATTAATACCAGTATGCACGCTGTTCAACAGGCACAAGCTGACCTCAGTGAGGTTGATAACCTACCACCTCTAGGGCAGGACATGGTGAGTTTTTGTAATCCCTTATACAAATGGATCCTAATGGTTTTAGTCATTGTCCCTGGATCTAAACTGGTATTGCTAAAGCTTTTAAAATGAGATAAAAAAAATTATTCTCTCTAAGAAATTCATGTGGAGTATTCCTCCTTACTCTAATCTGTCTTCTGGGATGACATGTAGCAGGCTTCCTTGCATAACTGCATTTGAAATACTCCTTGTTTCATGTACATACGTACAATTAAATGCAAAGTATGGGCATTATTTATGGTGAGAGTGGCTGCCTCCTGGACACATGAAAAATAAGAACAAAATATGATTCTGATGTTCCTGATCCAGGTTAGGGTGGGAGGACAGATCAAGAAACTATTGCTTATGGGGGACTTACCACTGTCAGTCAAGTGTTTAACCTTTGTGGATTCACTGTTTATGGCATTTACCTTAAAAGGGCAGCTGTTGAAATGTGATAGCAATTCTGTATTGAGTAAAACACTTGCTTTCATATTTTACTTTAAGGGCTTTTAAAGGTTTTCATGAAGGGTTGAGAGATTTAAGTAGTATCTCCTCTTATAGAACCTCACGGTAATCCTTAATTCTTGTTTTTGTTACTGCTCTTCAGGCATCAAGAGTATGGGTTCAGAACAAGGTTGATGAGTCAAAACATGAAATACACTCTCAGGTTGATGCTATCACTGCAGGAACTGCATCTGTTGTTAACCTTACAGCAGGTAAATTTCGAAGAGAAAGATTTCCTAGCACTCTGCTGGTTGTTTATCAGTCGTAACTCAAGTAAGGTAGGGACTGAGTATGGGACAGCTGGAGAAAAATTTTCTTCATAATACTGCAGTCGCTAAGTGCATTGACATATGAAACAAGCTTTCTGTCCCTCCCAATACAATTTTTGTATCTTCAAATTATCTCTAGTGCTAAAGATGTGACCAGTGATGAAGATAACATGTAGCCTGCTTATTCAACAAAGTGAATAAGAGAGTATTTGCAAGGTTACTACAAAACAGCATGATTGATCTGACAGTTGTTCAAGAGAGAATAATATTTATTGACAGTGGGTTTTTTTCTTCAGCAAATTACAAGTTGAAGGAGCTGTCAATGGCTTAACAGGATCAATACTGTGTTACCTTCTGTGTTTCTTTCTGTGTTGAAAGATAGCTGTAACTCTGGACTTCTTATCAAATTATGTTGAATGAAAAGAAGTTCTAAATTATTGTAGAAGAATAAATGCAGAAATTGGAAAAATTATAGCAGTCTAATTTTTTTAATGTGACAAAGATATTTAGTAGGCATTGCTTGGCTATCTTGAAATGTGTCTTTTTTTTTTTCTTTGTCACCAGAGTTTAGCTTCTGGTAGCTGCCTCTTTCCCCTTTTAACCACTAAAGCATTCTGATCATGAAAAAACATTTGCTCTACAGGGGACCCAGTTGACACCGATTACACTGCTGTGGGATGTGCAATTACAACAATCTCTTCCAACCTCACTGAGATGTCTAAGGGTGTCAAACTGCTTGCTGCTCTTATGGATGATGAAGTTGGAAGTGGAGAAGACCTCCTAAAAGCCGCTCGAACGTTAGCCAGTGCTGTCTCAGACTTGCTCAAGGCTGTGCAGCCTACCTCAGGAGAGGTGAGTAGGTGGAAACTTCTCAGGTTCTTTCTTTCAAGTGCACGGCTTTAGCTTTTTTGAGACATCTTAGCTTCTAAGCCTCACCTGTTCAGTGCCACATGATGCCCACTGTGCAAGCCATTCTTTTGACTACTTCTTGTATATTGTATATAGCCCTTCATCTGTCTCTGTCTTTATGCCTTTAAGTCTTGCACCTTGATATTAGAATGTTCTGTGTTATATGCAGAGGTTAATTGGTTTGTGTAATAGTGAATTTACTTGGCTACTGTATTGTCTTTTAGAAACAAATTTCAAACAGTGCTATGATTCAATAGGAAGTGGAGGGGTGCTTGGTCGTGATTTTTTTTTTTTTTTTTTGTTACTCTCTTTGTCTACTTTGACCTATAAAATGAGAAGCTAATCAATCTGTTGTAGTTTTCCAGACATGAGAATGGTTCTGATTAGGATAAACTGTTTGTCAGATGTGTAAGATGGAGTCTGTAGCCAGTTTGCCTTAGATCTCTTCAGGTATTTGTTTTGAAGAATGTGAAATCTCCTGATGTTACAAACCAGTTGGCATATTGACTGACCGTCCTTAATTATCCTTTGAGTTATAATGACAATGTTTATTCACATTCTTCAGAATTCTTTACATGTTCTCTGGGAGCACTTAACTGAAACCCCTGAAATATGGATGTGCAGTTGTGCAGGTGGAAAAGTAAAGATTTTTCCAAATTATTTCTGTTATGTAGTACTTTTTTTAGCCATATCTATTGCAGAAGTTCCTCGAGGAAATCTAAAATTCAAGTAAAACTCATTTTCTTTGGTTGAATGTATTTCTCTGTTATATTTTTCCAGCCTCGACAGACAGTTTTGACTGCAGCTGGAAGCATTGGACAAGCAAGCGGGGAGCTACTGAGACAAATTGGAGAGAATGAAACAGATGAAAGGTTCCAGGTAACGAAGAGGTTGCTTGTCAGTCTCAAAACTGTGCAGCTTTCTAATGAGGAAGCTACTGCATGAAACCAGGCTTCCCAAAGTGCGGTTAGGAGATGCTAGATTTGAAGTTTCTCAATGCTAATTGAGGTTAATCCACTATGAAATTGTTTTTACATACACAGTCAAAGAATGCTGATTTCATAGGAACCCCTGCTTCATTCTGTGCATCATACAGATGCTTTCTTGCTTCATGGAGAGTGGTTTGCACTGTACTCCCCTCAGTGTTTTAAATACATGGCTCATGCTATTTGCATACTGGTCTGACTGTTGCTTTTCAAATTCTTTTCTGCTTTTTTCTTTCACCACTTTTCACCACTTTCATCACTGCCTTCTTTTATGGTGACTTTCAGTACCTCATTGTTGCATGGATAATATCTTTTGTAGCTTTCCTGGAGGATGTGGAATTGTCGTTCTATTTTATAGATAGAAAATTTGGGATGGAAGTCCAGAGATTTGCTAATTTACAATACCCTATGACCTGTGGATCTCTAAAATTCTTGATACTGTGTCACACTTGATATGTCTGAATCACAGTTTCCATTGTCTTCAGGTACAAGGGAGTGCAAGTTATTTTGCACAGTGCCAAGTTAGACACAAAAAATAAGGAAAAGCAAACAACTTATTTTTACACTCTGCCTATCTTCACCAAGTAGACTGTTTCAGATTTAGCTGCATTATTTTTCTAACAGGGAAAAATGTTCTGGAATTAGACCTATTGAGTTATATTTTGGAGCAGTTATTTATAGGGCTGTATTTACATCATGGACAAGGAAATATTGTGGTTGGAAATGACAATTTCAAAAACAGAGTGGCAGTTATTACTCTTAAGCACAATTAAGTACTTGAATTTAGATTTAACTCAAATATTGTGTGACTTCAGTAGTCTGTTGCTTGAGGTTGTCATCCATATTGCAGATACTTGTCACATGTTTAGTGGTGAGCTCCAGATGTCCCTTACTAATAGGGTATTCTCAGGAAGTGAAGATAAGCACATTGCAATACGGGACAGATTTCTTCTTATGGACTCTGAGCCAATTCAAAATTTGACAATGCATACTCATTCAGTCCAGTACCTTGATAATGTAAACAGAGAAGCTGTTGTACTGAGAACAGAAAATGTCGAGTTTTCTGAGTAATAACCATATTTGCTGCTTTACATGGAACAAAATGTTTGATAAAACAGAGCTTCTGTTTTCAGAAGACTTGATCTTAATATATACAAAGTATATACTTTTTTTATTCATAAGTCTGAGTTTTCCCTTTATTTTACCAGGATGTTCTGATGAGTCTGGCCAAAGCTGTTGCAAACGCTGCTGCCATGTTAGTGCTGAAGGCCAAGAACGTAGCACAGGTTGCTGAGGATACAGTCCTGCAGAACAGGGTCATTGCTGCCGCGACACAGTGCGCACTCTCTACTTCCCAGCTGGTGGCTTGTGCAAAGGTGAGGCAAACAGTGTTCACGAGGTGGTGAGGTGTTGTTTCCAGTATATGCTTCTGTGTATTCCCAATGGTCTTGAGCAATATACTGTGTTATTATTATAGCTCTAGATTTATGCAATATCCAATACCCATAACAGTGACAATCAGGAGCCTAGATAATGCAAGGCATTGCGGTAATCTCCAGAGAAGGTTCCACAGATAACAGAGCCCATGTGGTGAATTGCTAGTATTGATAAAATAAAAAAGAAAAAAAATTAGTTCAAGAAGCACAGCTTGCCTGAGAGACTGTGTAAGTCTTCTAGTAAAGTCTAGAATTAGGATGGGTTCACCTCATCTAAAGCTAGAAAATTAGAAGTTGGTATTCTTGCTGAAAATAAGATTGAGTTGGTGATCATTGATTTTTAAATCAATCTGCACTAATTTACAATAGCTCAGTTGTTTTAACAGATCCATTACTTTTGGACAAGTACTGATTTTCAGTCTAAGCAAATTAGAAAGGAGTTGAGATCGGACCTCAAATTCTGAAGTCATCAATTGGAGCACTACATCTGCTGCAGCCTTTTATGTCTTACAAATAAATTATAAAAAATGCTCATTTGATTTTAAAAATTAAATAATTTGCATTTCCTACTTGGATGCTGCTTTTGAAGTCTGTGGTGTCATTTGTTTGTGGGGAAATGGGTATTCAACTATTGTGAAATATCCAGAAGGTCTATATTAAAATTAATAGTCAATATTAGGCATTAAATTTTCAGTATTTTCTCATTTGTTTCTCTGGCTGCAAGGCCTTTTTGAAGTTTGCAGATGATACCAAGTTAAGCAGGAGTGTTGAGGATATGGGATGGATATTGAGGATAGGGAAGCTCTACAGAGAGACTTAGGTTGGATCATTGGGCCAACATTAATGGTATGAGCTTCAACAAGGCCAATTGCCAGGTCCTGCACTTGGGCCACAATAACCACATGCACCACTACAGGCTTGGGGAAGTGGGGCTGGAAAGCTGCCTGGCAGAAAAAGACCTGAGGGTTCTAATTGACAAGCGGCTGAATATGAGCTGGCAGTGGCACCCTGTTTTCCTCATAAGATAGTCACAGTTTTCCCATTGCTAAAAGCTGTCCAGATATGCCTGAACACAATGGTGGAGAGTTGTTTCTAATCTGTAGATTACAGGGTTTATTACTTCTCTTGTGGCTTCAGAAGTAGAGTACTTTGGCTCGCACCAAGTACTGTTTTTATTTAAACAAATAAACAAAGGCCTGATCAGAAGAAGACTTTACAAGACCGATTCCAATTAAGACTTCATTTTATTTGGAGTTACAGGATACAGAGTAGTTAAGAGTAGAAGAGTGTAGTTACTCTGAAGGAGCTTGGCCCATGCCTGCCCTCCAGAACCACTGACTGGTGTTTGCCCAGTTCAGCAACTGCTGAAGAAGCATGAAATAAGGTGGGGGCCTCCATTCTCAGAATCTAAATTGAGATTGAATTAGTGATTTGCAAAGGCCAGATTCCTAATCTAGATGTCTGAAACCACCTATTTAAATACTTGCTTTCAGGGTTCTCTGTCTAGGGAAAACATATAAGTTAAAGATTAAAATCTAATATAGTAGATGTTTCACTTGTTAGTAGTTAGAAAAATTGAAAAAAAGCCTTTTCTGAATGCTTTGTCCTTTCCCCGTGCAGGTTGTGAGTCCCACCATCAGCTCTCCAGTGTGTCAGGAACAGCTGATTGAGGCAGGGAAACTGGTAGACCGGTCAGTGGAGAACTGTGTGAGGGCCTGCCAGGCTGCCACAGATGACATTGAGTTACTGAAGCAGGTCAGTGCAGCTGCTGGTATTGTCAGCCAAGCCCTGAATGACCTCCTGCAGCATGTCCGCCAGTTTGCGAGCAGGGGAGAGCCCATAGGACGCTATGACCAGGCTACAGATACCATCATGTGTGTCACAGAGAGTATTTTTAGTTCGATGGGAGATGCTGGTAAGTTTCTTTGATGGACCATACCTTTCCATGATTCGAATATGTGCACATTTCAAATAATGTAAGTCACAAACCCCTGAAATGTGCTTCTAGGCTATTGATATTGTGATGGTTAGTCCTTCAACCCATAATATTAAATCAGCAAAACGCATCTAGCTGTGTGCTAGATAGAACGAATATTCTGTGAAAACAACCAATATCATGCTAGAGGATCACTGTAGTATGTTTTCTGGGTTTTATCATTGCCTCCCTTCACAGAATTGTGTACCAATTTCTTATCTCCAGATATGAAGGCAGGAACCCGAGTGAATACTTCCCAGTGATTGATTTTATTATGCTTAGATTTTGTTGTAGGTTTTGAAAGATACTTCTGCTTTTTCCTATAACATTTCTAAAATGTGCAGCTTCTACAACCCACCAAAACTTGGGATGCCTAATGTTTAACTGATTCCATATCAATTTTTAGTAAAGAAACAATAATTTATTGTTAGATAAGTACTTAGAATGGTGAAATTTCAGTAGTTATAGGTGTTATGAAGTGGGGCACTATGAAGAGGCAGTATCAACTTGAAATCAAGACAATTAATAAAAAGTTAGGATCAGTTTTTAAAAGGAGTTAGGTTAGTATTACGGTTTTGGTCTTTTCTTTTGTATTATAACATATAAACACAAGGCCAGGAAAGTAAATACAACAATATGGTTGTATTTATGTCACAGTTGATATAAAAAAAAAATCTTTTCTTGAAGGATCATTGGAGTTGTTACATTTAAGAGGTAAAACTTTAAAATATTTCTCTTTTTAAGGAACTGTCATTTCAGCGGTGCAGCACTCTTCTAGAGGAAAATATGCAGAGAAATAATTAATGAAATTCTCAGTGTATTTTGACCCTAGAATCTTCTCTATGAGAAATCTGATTAATTTTTTTAAAAAGATGCACAGGAATATTTGCTAAACCACTCGGTCTTCCAATTGAAAGGTCTGGAATGCTCTGTAGCTATTCTAAGGAATTTAATTACTGTAGTCGTGTGCAAGAAAGCATGTCGAATTGTATGGTTTTGCTGTTACTTGCCTGTCATTCAGCTTCGGTACAGACGGATGCACTAAAAGGTATGATCTTAGATAGGGATTATTTTCTGTTCGCAAGCAAACACCTTGTTGTGCAATACTTAGTTTTTACAGAAGGCATTCAGATTCCAGTCAGTGTTTCCAATTTACCATTGCACTCCTGCAGTTGCAATTTCAACAGAAGAGGCTCCAGCTTGTGACTGCTATATTATTGCCCAAGCAGGTTGTTCTTTCTGTTTGCATTACTTAACTTAATTCTGTAAGAAAGGACATTTGAAGGGATTTTTTTAAGTGGAATATTTGTATTGTGAGCCAAGTTAGCCATTATGAGGTACCACAGGGACCCGGGGACACCCCCTGTGTGCG
>BJBW01007681.1:0-93582 GCA_004320125.1 Scolopax mira
TGGTGCAGGGGAGAACTTTGTAGAGTAGGGTAGATGATTTTGGGTTGGTCAGCTTGGAGAAAAGAAGTCTCCAGGGAGAGACCTTATAGCCCCTTCCGGTATTTGAAGGAGGCCTACAGGAAAGCTGGAGAAGGACTTTTTACAAGGGCACGTGGTGATACAGCAAGGGGTAATGACTTCAAACTGGGAAAAGGGAGAATTAGATTAGATCTCAAGAATAAAGTTTTCACCCTGAGGGTGGTGAGACACTGGCCCAGGTTGCCTGGAGAAGCTGTGGATGCTCCATCCCTGGAGGTGTTCAAGGCCAGGCTGGATGGGGCTTTGAGCAACCTGGCCTAGTGGAAGGTATCCTGGTTCCAACCAGGGGGGTTGTAACTACATGGTCTTTAAAATCCCTTCCAGCCCAAATCATTCTATGAGTTTATGCACCAGGAGGAGGAACAGGAGTTACCCTGAACCCACAATGCTGTGGTCCAGGAAGGGCTACAAATTCAGTCTCCTTTTATAATTTTTATGCCTCTTTGAGGCTGGTAAAGCCGCCCTTTGCTTCAACGGTTGCTTTTCTCCATCCCTGCCTCTTCTATTTCTTGCCTTACTGCTTGGATCTGCTTTAGGGAGATTTAAATCACACCATAGGGACTGCTCTTCTCATGGTTGGGGCAGCCCTGGGCGAGCTGTGCTGATGCTGCCCGTACCCAGGCCTGGCACCGTGGTGCAGCTGCTCCTCTATGGCTCTTTGTGCTGAGGCTCCCACCAGCGTTTGTGCCAAGAGAGCTCCATCCCCAGCAGCCCCGAGGTCAGACAGCTGCTTATCAGCCCTGGCCCCCAGCCGAGGCAGCGGGGGGTGCGTGTAGCCCCCACTCTCTGCTGCTGTCTGCCCTCTTTCACGCTCGGTAGACAAACACCAGCTGTCACTGATAGTGGCCACCATATAACGCCGCAGCTCTGGTCCCGGTGACCACAGGATGCGGGGGTTTTGCTCCAGGCCACTCTTGGCACCCGCCCCTGGGGCTGGGAACTGGAGCAGTTCCTGGCTGCGGGGAGGTCCTAGGACCAGTCCCATTATCATGCAGTTTTTGGGGTGTGCTGCAGCACTGATAGCAGGAGCTGTGACCAGTATCCCCAGATCAGCTGGGAGGCGGGATGGGCAGGGGCATGTGGCCCATGTTTGCTCTGGACTAAACAGGGTTACAGTCCACGCAGAGTCTTCACCCGCCCCCCTGGGCACAGCCAGCCACGGTGGGGCTGAAGGAGTGGACTTTCTCTTCATGGGTGACCGCTAGGGCAGTGCCACAGAGGCTTCTCTCTGCTGCCACTTTTGGTGCCTGCTCAGGCTGGTGGCACCTTGTCTCCTGGGGCTGCCCCTGGGGATTTTGTCTGAAGTCGAGAATTTACTTCTGGGGCCCTGCCCTTGTCAGCCAGGAGCAGGTTAGGGCTTTCCCTTCCTTGATGAGCGAGTTCTAAGGAAACCGAGTGAGATGAACTTCCTTGTTGGCTCGGAACTACGCCCTGTGCCTGGACACATTCCTGGCATCGGCTGAACCTGGATCCAGAGCAGTCCTGGGAGCTCCTGAGGGTCTAGGGGGCTCAAGGGACCTCTTTTAAGATGTTGTGGCAAGGGATGGTTGTCCTATGAGGCCCGGAGGTTGCTGTTTAACAACAACGACAGTGAGTAATCACAAAGGTCACAAAACGCACTTTCTGGCCTCCTGCTCATGTCTTCTCCTGGCGCCAAACTCCCTCCCCTGGCCAGGGGGCTGGCTCCTGGCTCCCAGCTTTTCCCCTGCCCCTTTCTCAGCTCCTTGCCAGGCTGGATCGCTCCCCAGGAGCATCGAGCTCTTGTTTGCCAAGTCTGGTCTGGTCGTTTGTGGCCTCTGCTTCACCCAGAACAAAAGTGGCCTCCAGAGGTGACAGGAACCCAAAAGAAACCAGGCTGCCACCACTGGAAAGCAGGAAGGCTGAGAAGCACAGCTGATTTAATAACCACGCGCTCCCAAGCAGCCTTCTGCTCTGATGCCAGTGGGGAAAGGGACGAGGAGAGGGAGCTGGAGCTTCTGGTCATGAACAGGAGACACCACCTTACCAATGTGTCCAACCTTGGAGGCAATGTGTCCTTTCCTTGCAGGCCTGGAAACCTAACGCCAGCGGGTGGACAGGACAGAGGAGATGGGGAGGTGGTGCTGTAGGTTAACAAGAGCTGAGATTAAAACCAGGGTAACAAATTAATCACTTCTGGGTGGAAGTGCAACCCACAAATTGGGTCTGGAGAATACATGGACCTTACTCAGAACCTGGGTGGCTGAAGAGCTGCTCTGTAACTGTGACCATAGAGAACTGCAACCCAGCAGCCCTGCAAGACTGAAACCCCCCATTTTTGTTGTAGGGGCACCCATAGCCCCAGGACGGGTCTGTCTTTCCTTTGTTGCAGGAAAAAGAATCAGGAACATCATCCAAGAAAAAAGTGACATTGGCATTTTTAGGACATAATTTGGATGCTGCTAGATGCTCACATGGATTGCCATCCGCGATTGGACTCCCTCCTCCTGCCCAGCCCTGCAGGCAGACGCTCTGAAGTTCAACAGCAGCTGCTGTAAATACCAGAGTGAGCATGGTGATGCATGATCTGCTCTCCAGCACAGGTGGAGCACGATGGCCCATACCTCTGGACCACCTCTCGTCACTTGAAGGCATCCTTTAAGAAAAGGGCAAAGGTGCTGCCACACGTAACATCTCACTTGTGCTGCAGGGCCTCCTCCTGTTCATCTATTCCCATGCTCAAATTCTACCCAACTGCTCCACTCTCCTCTGGTTTGAACACCAAAACCAGCTCCCAAGAAGCTTTGCCACTCACAGCAGGGGCCAGGGATTCCACCCCTGCTCTGCTGAAACGTTCAGAAACTGCCACGAGCAGCAGGTGGGTGTCACTTGCTGGGAAACAAAAATAAGTATTAAAGCACTTGCAACTGCTCAGCGAATGCTATCACAGTCAGATCAAAAATGGCATTTTCCATTCAGGCTGTCAGACGCTGGGCCAAAAACCCAGAGTGAGGAATACAGACACCAGGATACAGGGAGCTTAGAAAACTGCCTTTATTCTATTAGTTGTTGGAAAAATGAAAATACAGAAAGAGTTTAGTTGGCTGCAGAACAGCAAGAAGTTCACAGGTTAGGAGTCTGATCACTACATGGTAACCAAACTTACACAAAAAGTTTCTTTTCTTTTTTTTAGTTTTGAAACTGGGTCCAGCAATGAACTTAAGGCAACTGAACAGTTCAGAAGCTTTGAGTGTGAGCAGGCTGTCTTTTCTCATCCCTACGGCACGTCATGGAAAAAACTCCTCCTGGGTGTGCAGACCACTCAAATCATTCAAATGGGTCAGACTCTTACAAATGAACAGGGGAAAAGGATCAGCTGCTTTCCATCGGACTTTATTTTCAAATACAGTTTCTTAAAAAACCCAGAACACCTTAACGCAGAGGTTACAAGTAACAGTATTAGGAAATCCAATTATACAAAAAATACTACATCTAAGCTGGGGTAAATAGATTTATTTTTGGTAACATACATTTAAACTGGCACTAATTACACAGTAACTAAAAGGTAACTAACATGAAACCACAGAACCCTCACTTTTCCTTAGCTGAATGGGACTTGGTCATTTCAGAGTGATCACATTTTCAAACTAATGTTTTACACCACTGAGCCATGAAAATCAGATCTTCCTAAATGTGATAGCACTGAAGCTACACTTGATTCCACATACAGCCATGTAACTGTTGTGCTCAAATTAGAAGAGGACGTTAGTTATAAAGTAGTTACAGACCAATCCTCTGTGTTGACAGCGTTTTCTCTTTCTAGAGAGAAGAAAGAAGATAGAGAATTGTCTTCAATTAGCGCCTGGCATATCCTGTGAGTGCAGAAAAGGTTTGTTAGAGGAATGTTGAGGTTAACCTTGGGTGCACAGATGAATTTGATGCAGATTGTTATAAAAATCATGGTTGGCTTCTAAATACTGGTAGCAAGATGACTCGATTTTGAAATCTCTTAAGTAAATTATAGATAATGAAAAAGGCCAGTAATCATACACTAAGATTAATAAACAGCACTTCAAAATTACTCAAGTGCAGGGTGCTGCTTTGGCCATCTTCCTCTGGCCACACTTTATAAGAGAAGGCACCCGGACTTTTTCTTGCCACGCCGGGCTTGCAAAGCAGCTCTAGTGGCCATTTCAAAAACCTCCCTCACACCGTCTTTGGTCTTTGCCGAACACTCCATGTACCCAAATGCACCGATGCGGTTTGCCATATCTCTTCCTTCCTCGGGCTTGACAGGCTCCTGCAACAGCACAAAGCAACCCATCAGATCCACCCAAAGCCACAGCCACGCTTACCCCCGTCTTCCCTTCCCCACCCAGCTTCCCAAAGGCAAAGGAATTTCTGGGTTAAATGCACATTTTCAACAGGTTAATTAGTAATTAATTGTTCCCTTGAGAGCGAGCTTTTAAATAACGAAGGCAGGTTTAAAATAAAATTTGTATATTTACTCAAGATGCAGCATTCACCTCAGCCCGGATCACACAGACGGGGGGTTTATTTGCATACTGCGCCAGAGTTTGAGGACATGATGATTCTTCTAACAGCTCTGAGCTTAAAAAGACCCTTTGAAACTTGAGCAACAGATTGCTTATTTCAGAGGAAACATTTATGCAACTCTTTGCCACAACAGTAACAAAAGCCTAGGAACAAATCCCCAAATTAATGCCTCAGTCTTTGCATAAAAACAGGTATTATGCAACAGGCGCACGAATTCCAGGGCGAAGCAGAGTATCTGCAGTCCCATACCCAAGTTGGGCATTTCAGACCTGATCTGAAAATGAAACCTAGTGATAGGCTTAAGAACGAGCTACAGCACCTGTGGTTATCACCTCAAAACACCTAGTGATAAAACTGCTTCCTTTCACATCCTGAAGATACAAAATAAAGAACAACTGGAGGGTGCGAGCACTCGATGTGCTGATATCTCCTAATTAATTCCTGTCTACCTCAGGGATGCAGCTCTCCAGCACAGAGAGCATCTGACCGTTAGTAACCCAGTATCCCCATTTTCATTGTCGAGAATACCTTTTTCTAAAAATGAAATCTCCAAATATGAAAAAAGAAACACTCAATTAAAGGCAGTATGTGCTTTCTGGTTGCTGTCACAGCTAAGCGTCCATGAGGCAGCCCACAGGAAGCTGGCAGTGAGCTGGGGATGCCCATGTAATGCTCTGGTACAACCACTATTCACTTCCTTCGTTTAGTGCAAGACTATCAAAATGGAACCTGCCTGCTTCATTTTGGCCAGCTCTCGTCTTGTGTGCTCATCATTCCTCAGGTCCTTCTTGTTTCCTACCAAGATGATAGGCACGTTGGGGCAGAAATGCTTCACCTCCGGGGTCCATTTCTCTGGGATGTTTTCTGAAAAAAAAAAATATAATAAAATAAATAGAAGTGTGTCTGTACTAAAACCCACTTCTATGGAGAGTTTTATTTTAAAGCTTTTAGCTGCTGCCTGTGCAGTTTTAGCTTGCTAATCCACACAGATGCCCTTTTTTCCACTCTTAATTGGGGAAGCAAATAGACCTATTCTGGTATTACCAAAAAAGACAAGCCTGTCTATGCTAATTTTAAGGCTGAAGTACACCTAGACTCTATTCTTCTCTAAATCTCACAGTAGCTCCTTGACAAGTGTTAGCATAAGGTACTTCAAAGTGAAGAATCCTGAAGTACAGAGTTATGGAAAACTTTGCTTCAGGAGAAACATTTTGTTTATCTCCAGAAGCTAAAGACGGGCACAACCCTGAAGCCTAAGTTTTTATATCACTTCTTCCTTTTAACAAGCAACATCAAACAACCACTCCGAATCTCCCCTTAACTGTAGCAGAAATATTGCTCTACACACAAATTACAGATGCACAGAAACAAAGATTTAAATCATTTGCAGATTTGCCAGTTGTCCCAAACTGCAGCAAATGAATTTGCGCTTGTATACAAGGAACTTTTTCCTCCCAACATAATGTTTTTTTTTTAAATGGAGCTGCAAATGGAAGACTTGAGGGCTTTTGAAGGCAAAACCCTGATAAATTCTATATAGCAGGAAATGCTGAACAGCCAAAAAACATTTGGCTTTGCTTTCAGAGGCTCTCAGACATCTGAGATTCACTGGTGGATGTACCTGCAGGCTACATAACCTTTTTTATCTTCACAAAATTCCATTCAGCTTTTGAAGAGACATTCACTATTATGGCATTGTTTTCTTGCTTGAAAGAACAACTTAGACAGGCATTCTGAAGCCAGTTTTTGCACTACAGCCAAGACAGCAATTCTGCAGCTGGAGCGCTCGGGGGGTGCTGGCCTCTGGACACCACACACCTGAAGAGCCACCTGGCAGTTCAGTGCTCCCTCCACTGCTCCGAGGAACACAGGCGCCCCAATAGTGGTGTGCAGGAAGGGAGGAAAAAATAGCTGAGATCAGACTGGACTTAAGCCTGTCCCCTGCTGCCTCAAGGTTCAGTAGCCCCTCTGGTTTCTGGGGAGGTGAGGTGGGCTGTTGGGTCTCCAGTGACACAGGCAGGAAAAAGCGAGCACAGCTCAAAGCTCGGACGTAGCACTAAACAGCTGCACTGGGCACGACCACAGCACCGCTGCCAACTAAACCTCAAGCTGTTCTGGAGAGACAAAGACAACGAAAGATGTTTCTAAACACAGGATCAGGCAAAGGTGATGAAGAGAGAGATCAGGATTTCCCAGATACCAAACTGGCATTGATACTGCAACATCTCGAGGAGTATTTTGTTTGATCATTTAATCAAACCTCCTGTGAATTGTGGCAGGAATGGTATTTTTCAATCATTGTGGCAGCTCCATTTAGGACGAATCTTTCCATTAACTGCATTGTTATGCTTCCGGGATACTTTTTGTCTTGTTCTTGTTTCTGCCTAAGCCACAGCCCTGGGAGGCAGGCTTCATCCACAAGATAGATCAGAGGCGTAGCAAAAAAGCATATCTAAGGAGAGCTTGCAATGACTGTGATCATCCTGGCAGCAAAAAATCCAAAGGATTCAGTGGTTTAATATATTTAAGAGAGAACTTGTATCCTGTTTATGAGCACCAGTTAAAATAATTTGACATCTGTCATCAATAGACAAAACAGAGGGGTCTCCTGCTTTTCCTGGCCAGCAGCTGCCCAATGCAAGGACATAATTTTGACCAGTTACAAACAAGTACCAGTCGGTCACTACACAGGAGGTTCTTGTCAGAGTAGAGCTGGTCATACGTAAGAATACATGTGCCTGAAGATCTACTGTAACATTATCTGTATTCTAGTAAGAAACCTCACAAATAGCCACTAGTGAACAAATCCCACTGGTGAGAAATAGATAAGGGAATTTTCACAAACATTCACTTGCTTAAGAAAGTGCTACTACGATGTATTTGTTTAGGAGGCTGCAATGGATGGATGAAGTTATTACCATTTTAAAGGGACAGAAATCAGTTGAGTCCTAGAAATAAGTGTGGCTCTATCTTCTGCTCCTTACCCACTTCAAAAATATCTTTGTAAGATCCAAGACATCGGTATCTATACATCAGATTTATAAATCAATCACTGATTTCAGTGGACTGAACATACAAAAGGTGCCCATCTAATAAGATTTTTGAAATTTGTATTTTTAGAGCTCAGAAATCATAAATCAGGCAGCTCTTTTCTTCTCTTCCCTCCAGCACAAGCAGATGTCAGTCACTGGAAAGCAGACTAGGAGAGTACAAGTCTCCATCCTCTCATCATTTCCACCCGTGAGAGAGCCCCACTCCAGTGTGGTTCTGGCCCATGTTTTGAAGTCACCAAGCAGAGTAAAAAATTCCCGGGCTATTTGGGACCAATAGCTCAGACTGTTTCAAGCTGATCTCTCTTGAATAAATGGGGGGAGGAAGAGGAAGGGATGAAAACACAAAGCTAGCTTTCCCGTTTACATAGAAAGGATGTTACTCTGTTTTCATAGGTGGATACAGCATGGTCTTGAGTACATAAGAGCCTGCAATTTTCAAGGAGAAATATTAATAAAAAAAAGTAAAATAAAATCCAACCTTAGGTGGGCTATGCCACTCAGTGGACACTTTATGTACCCACAGGGCTCCC
The DNA here is from genome assembly GCA_004320125.1 of Scolopax mira. Classification (NCBI taxonomy): domain Eukaryota; kingdom Metazoa; phylum Chordata; class Aves; order Charadriiformes; family Scolopacidae; genus Scolopax; species Scolopax mira. The sequence goes on from BJBW01007681.1 coordinate 8,177, forward strand.
GGACACAGGAGGGTGCAGCTACAGCCTTCCTGCTTGCTTGGGGTCACCAAGCAGCACCTCCCAAAGGACTGGCACACCAGGACACTGCCTTGGCCCAGCAGACAACACTGCTCAGTGTTGCTCAACTGCAGAGCCCTGGGTAAACACTGTGTGCTGCTGAGGTTTTCAAAATGCCACTCACCGTTGCTGAAGAACACAGGTTCCTCTAAGACCTTAATTTTTGAAAACTATAAATTAGTTTTGAAACTAGGAATGCTCTCAATCATTATACCATGTGAAAATAAATTTTACAGCATGATTTCCAAGGGGAATATAGCGACACAGAGATGTGGTTCCAATTCAGTTAGTGATCTACTTACCTAAACTATCAGGACTATCAATTGAAAAACACATAAGTATAACATCAGTATCTGGATAAGAAAGCGGTCTAAGTCGGTCATAGTCTTCTTGTCCTGCTGTATCCCACAAAGCCAACTCAACCTGCAGAAGAAAGATCAAGGCAGTTAGCTGGATCACCAGGCAAAGTTTGATTCAGAAGCCAGAAAACACAAGAGTAGTGGATAAAATATTTAACAACACTCAAAAGGAGGAGACTACAAGACAAACCACTTCGACAATTAGAAATTTTAGGTTCCATAATTCCAAAAATAAGTTTATTGTGGTTTATGAGACTTTTCTTTATATCCATGATCAGTGTCAATTCTCTGAAAGGACATAAAAGCTACCAGCAGAAAAGCAAGACAGATGAATCAAATGGAACTGGCTCCAAATGATTGGCAATATCTGTGTAAGATTCCAGAAATATCAGTTTTCAGTGAAAGTGGAATCTCTAAGTATATGCTTTTTATGCACATTTTCAGTTGGTTTACAGCTGGAACCTGTGGTGACTAAGAAATGTCAAGATTGTACTTATTTGTGCACTAATTCATTGAAACTACACAGTTTTAATGTATTACAGTAGAAATTTACACTTGCAATTTGCTTTGAAATAAACCTGATTTGTGCATAAAGCTTCCTGCGACTAAGAACTGAATAAAGTAAATATTATCAATATTTCTACTTAGAGTGGAGCTAGGGGAGAAGACCCCAGTAGGACTGTTTAAAAAAGTTGAAGGAATAGCCAACATTTAAACTAGGAAATCTAAAAACTATAATCAAGCTCTTGAGGTACACTCTTGCTTGAGATCCTCTGATGCATCTGCCTTTGCAATGGAGTAGTTCCTTCTTGTTTAAACTCTTACATTCAAAAATTCCAGGGAAAAAAGTCTACATCAATTCAGATAAAGATAAATGGGCAGAGCTGGAACACAAATCTGAGGTTGAATGTGCAATACAACAAATTGGTTAAACTGTGAAGATACAAGGGTGTCTATTTTTGTCAGTTAGGTTGACGGTTGGACAAGATGATCTTTAAGGTCCCTTCCAACCTAGAAGATTCTGTGATTCTGTGATATACAAAAAAAAAATCTTCTGTATTTCAGTCAGAAATGCTTCTCCTCTCAGAGTCACGTCTGCATTTGCAAATGTGAATTTTGCAGCAATTTTTTTTTTTTTTTTACAGTTATGTCCATTGAGGGCTCCCACGCGTAACACTGGAATCATCTCCTTTGCTCTACCTAAAAAAAATAATAATTGAACCTGCATCTCGTACCATCACTGTTTTGTCTTCACTTGGCTTTGAACATTCCTAGCAGTGCTTTTCTAGGAAGACAGACGCTGTCAAACACAACAGTCTTAAGCACTACTCTCCTACAAACTTTTGTAATCAAGTTGTCAGAAGACAAAGTGCTTAGATAAAGCATGTCATCCAGTTCCAAAAAATTCATCTGACATTTCCACAACAGAAAATGCATTACTCAAGCTGCTCATGCAATTTTTATTTAGACACTGACTGCATACAGCTGATAGGGCACGACTCTCTCCTCAACCCATTTAGAGATGCAGAGATTCAGGCAGAAGGGAATGAGGAAGTTTGACTAGGTGATAAGAGAGAGAAATGGATATCATACATATTTTAAACAATAGTCCTTAGAGTCTAAGATACAATATAAAAACTGCAGAAACTGTCACCTTGGGGGAAAACATGTTCTAATATTAAAGTAAGGGATTTTTTTTACCCATTCATATAATAGGACAGAAAAGCTCTTTTCAGACTTAAATAGCATGAACAATCATGCCTGAAATCACAAAAAACCCATGCCTGTAACAGTACAAAATCAAGTTTAATATAAAGCCCAAAACTAGCTCAAAAAGTTTTTGTTCAAATCAGGATCAAAAACGAGCAGTTTCAATCAATCTGTCACTGCATCTGAACTAGACCTGACTGAAAGATGTTCTGTCTGTACCTGAACCCAGAGCAAAGGCACATGTCACAGCCAGAAGCAAGACAAGGAAGCTCAGCACCATAAGAACATGCTTGACATGAGGAGCCATGGTCAGCTCTGTGTGGTTACGGTAACAAAACAGCCATATGCCATGGCTGCCTAAAAGGGTTTGAAAATAGTTGAGCTTTCAAGGTGCAAAGTTTCTGCTTTGTGTCCTTTTGGAATATCCTGGAAAGTGACAATTTTACACATCACACACTACCCTGTGTGACATAAATGCAGAAGGCAACTTATCCATTCAGAGAGCAGCCTTCTGAAAGCTGCCTCTTGGAGAGCTGTCTGGCACATTTGCTTGTCTGGCAAACAAAAGGACTCAGATTGAAGTCCTTTTGTGAAACAAAACACACAGATTGAAAACGGATTTTCAAAATATTTAAAACTAAAATGGAATACTTTAATGATTGATTTACTAAAGTACAAACTCAAAATGAAGCTCAGGGAGCCATGGGTACACTTGGCTGCTAAGAACTGCATTCCTGCAGACAAGCAGGACAAATGATGCTGATGTACCTACAAAAATCAAATCCCTTTGAAGCCTGTCAGCCATCTCTTCTGAAGAGAATCCTGCATGTTGCCAGGAATGATTATGAAAAAAAGGACTCTCTCCAGGAACTGGTGTTTGTTAATCACCATATAGGTGCCTATCAAAACAGGGACTCCACTACACAGTTCCAAAGGCTAGTAGCCCAGTGTCCTCAACATGTAGGCACAGCTTTGAATCGCTCCACCCCCTCTCACCTACTGCGACATTTGCTTGTAATAACTATGTTTTTTAGAGTCTCTTTTAGAGTGTAAAGTTAGAAATAGGTTGTTAAACACACATCGGAGATGAGCAGGTTCTAGCAAGGCAAGTATTTTTTTCACAGGAATGTGCTTAATATTTAAAAATATATTTACAATACAAGCACAAAGCATTTGTACTATCGCCTTACTAAAGCAGCACAGAGATCTCCACACTATTCTGAACAAATGCGAGTTCATTGTGACTTACAGAAGTGTGCACATACCTGCTTTCCATCCACTTCGATATCTGCTACATAATTTTCAAAGACGGTGGGAACATACACTTCAGGGAACTGGTCTTTGCTAAATACAATCAGCAGACAGGTCTTCCCACAGGCACCATCACCCACTATAACCAGCTTTTTTCGAATGGCTGCCATAGCTGAAAAACAAAACGACAACTTATTAATTCTTCCGCTGCAGCTTTTAACTGAGATGCTAATAATTAACAACCACCAAGTTTCCAATTAATAAGAACTTTTAATTTGGGTCTACATGTCCATTGGAGACAGAGACAGGTATTTGGAATCACATAAGTTCAAATTCCCATCTGTTTTGAGAAAAACATTCCCCAGGACTTGTCAACACACTAGTGAGTCACTGGATGCAAAGATAACAGAAAGGAGAGGACAGCAGCCTGGGTTAGTATTTCTTTACCTGTCCTAAAGATTGAGACAGGAACATTTAGAGATAGCGAGTGAGCCAGCAGCACTGTCCCTGAGCACCTTCTGAAAAGTGTCTTTCAGGTAATCAAGCATGAAAAACTTCAATTTGAGGGGAGTAACGTTTTCTTGTCACACCAAATTGTCTTAAATACAAAGTGTCAGAAGCTGTATGGAAATCAGCTGGACTGCAGACCACTCTGCTGCCATGTCAGAAGGATCTCAAGGTAACAAGCCTGTTCCTCAAATCACAACCACCACAATTCAAAAGAAGTACACATCCCACTCCTCAATCTGCTTTCCTGGACATTGTTGTTATCAGGTAATTTCGCTGTAACCAGCTTACATTAAGTAAGAGGGGGATCCAGAGGGAGACACCACCATGATGCTCCACACAGCTTTCTGCTGTTCAGTGTATTGTTACTGGTAACACAGAAACCAGTGTGAACAGTGAGCTAACAGTTTGATGATGATATGAAGTTATTCTAGATAGTTAATTGTAAATATATATATGGCTAACAATGTATACAAAAACTGTCCAAACTTCAAGTTTGATGACATGGGGCTCTAAGCTGATGATTAAATTTAATAAGAAAGATCTCAGGTCAGGTATCAAGCTCCTGGAAACGTGAGCTTGGCAGCAGTCAAAAGGAACAAAACTGAAATAGAAAGAACCCTTAGGAAGGGAACAGATCAATGATACAAGCACAGTACAAATCTGTGGCTTGCTCACAGATTGCAACTTTGGCCTCAAAAAGATGTGATGAAAATTTGAATAGGTTTAGTGAAAACCTAGAGTCAGTGTAGGACTGAAAGAGATTATTGGCAGAAATTTGCCAAATCCAATAAAAAGTCACAAGTGGCCCAAATGGTATGGATAGGTATTGATTGTTCAACATAATTTCCCACAAATGAATGCAAGGGAGGTGATACAAAAGTAACAGAAAAGGGTTCACACCAACCAGAAGGCTTGGGTCTTGGGAACTACAACAAGAGGATGTTATGGACACAATAAATTTATACTGGCTTAAAGAAGACTGGTCAAGTACATGGAAAAAGCTTCCTGCGTATGTTAAAGAATGCAGAAACCACATCTGTCTTAGGAAATCTGCAGAGTAAAACTACTTTGAGGCTGAGAGAGTACTTTGGGAAGCATTATATATGTGCCTGCTCTCTTCTTTCTTTTCCACAGGCATTTATTTGTGACCACTGCAGGATCAAGACAGAGATTTAGGGAGGGACCTGGCTACAAGGGACTGGAATGAGGACAGAGCCATAACTACTTTCTTCTCTATAACATGAAGGCACTCGAGGGGAAGCCGTTTAGTCATCCTGTGAAGCTTCCTGGAAACGCAGCAAACAGTAACACCACCATAATACCTACCATTGCATGACCAAAATACCACAGAGGGACCACCCTTGTGAGTTAATTTTTGCCATGACAATCCCAGTACAAAGCTCTATGAGGATGACTAGGACTACTGGTGAGGGGAGAAGGGGACAAAGAAGTACAGAAGAGAATTTAAAGACATAGCAAAAATGTTTTCTCTTCTTTTGCCTCTTGCCTTTTGAAATTAAGTAAAAAAGTAAACCTAACCACCTAAGAGCAACTTTTAGGACTATAAGATGGTGAAGAAGCTGTAGATATTACAGAGATTCTGTACTTCTGCTCCAGATGCAAGCAGAGGAGGGACCGCTTTAACTCATCAAGCAACAAGGGCTTAAGGACTTGGAGAGCACAACTTCGTCAGACACAACTGCTCCAGTAATCCAAATCTATCTCTAAAATTAGCTTCTTTCACCTTGTGAATACACATACTCAAGTTATTCACCTTAGGGATTTTGGGGTAATTTTTACATTTGTGGACTGTTTAAAATCATCCAAGCTTTGAAAAGGTTTTCTTTCAGTGGTTTTAAATAGTTTTGAATACTTCCTAGCAATGGTAATATTTGATTTTTACACAACTGGAAATCATCTGTCCTCTGTACCAAGTCAAGATCAACTACTTACAAGATCTATCTACTGTCAGCTTTATCTAATCTGCCCTTAAAAACTGTAATGCCGACTCCTACAAAACCTCTGAAGCTGCTTACTCCTGTGCTCTGCAATATTTACTACAAGGAAATTTCCCCCAATGTGTATCCTCAGCCTCCTTTGATGCAATGGAAGCCCACGACCGTTTATCCTATTTGTCACAGGCACCAGAGAAGAGATTATCCCCTTTCCCTAGTGCAGTTGAGAATACCTGCCTTCATTTAGTCTTCTCTTCAGGCAAAACAATTCCAGTTTATTCAAGCCTTCTCTGTAAATCGTATTTCCTAGACTTTCCTGTCACTCCCTTCTGGGTGCAGTCCAACTGGCAAAATTTACCAAAGTATGGAGCCCAAAAGCTGAATCCAGTACTTCACCTAAGGCTTTACCGACATTAACAAGAGCTGAAGGATTATTTTATTGATCTTCCAGGATATACCTTGGTTTTGTTTTCTGCTTTTGTTTCTCTTTTTCTCTGCAGAAGACAACAGTGTTGATAAATTCAGCTTTTAACTCGTGACAACTCCCAGATCTTTTTCACTAGGACTGCTACATAGTAAGCTGCTTGCTATTCACAGAGGTGAATGTTCTGCTCTCATGCTTTTATTTATCCTTCCTCTGACTGACATTTTATTCTACCTCCAAGTTCCTGTTCTGTCCTCCAGCTTAATCATAGCCTTTCTCACATGCAACTTTAATAATCATAATTCCCAGATAATTATCTAGGCTACTGATGAAACCACACTGGAGACAAAATAGGCAGATGACAGATTGGGATAACCTGTCCTTCCTCAGTATCCTCCCTCCTCCTGCTTTCTGTGCTAACAGCTGGGGCTCTGGTCCTCGATCGCTTGTCTTACCTGCGAAAGCACCCAGGGTAGGTGACCTTTTCCCCATCACCCATGGATAACTGTCTTTTTCTGTGGATTATCAGATCAACTCTTCCTTTATCTTCCTCTAAATACTTCCATCACTCTAGATTATTTACTTATGCCTAAGGTCTACAAGAAAACTGCATTACACATCTAGGTAGTTAAAATTCCCTCATCACCAATTTCTAGAGGATCCTGCCAAGATGCTCACAAAAAGCCTCAACTGCCTTATCTTTTGTTGGTGACCTATGGTATCCCCATCCTTTTTATTTTAGTTTTATCTTCCAGAGTATTACTACAGAAGAATTCCCTCTGCATAATGTCCTTGGAACAAATGCATTGTTTAAAATCCAATTCAGGATGCAAAGATCACCACCAACATATTTGAAGTTTTCACTTGGCTCTAAAGTTCTTGGAGATACTTTTGATATGCTTACCTCAAGTGTTCCCCTGGGCACGCAGCACAGGCTAAGGCTAGTTTGTGGACCTCAACAAATTTTCAGAAAACAACTCAGATTATAAAAACTGGGTGGACAGAGATGCCTCAGGATGTCAAGGCTGATCACTGGACAGAGATGTCCATTGACCTTGGAAGTAAGTCATCAAACATCACAACTGCCTGCTTCTTCCTGACATTAGTGGTTACAAATTTTACAGCTTTATGGTACTTGAAGTTTCTTCTTTACTGGTGAGGTTGAATCCTTACTTGGTGCAGGAACAATATACTTTACTTCTATTCAGCATGTGGATGCTTCAAGGATGGAATGCCTCTGATGTACCTGCAACCAGCTTTATTCTCATAATGGATTCATCTTGTTTGTATCACTGAAGGTCTCCATGCATTTGCAAATTGTTCTAGTGGTGCCACCTGCACAAAACCCCACTTTTGTTCTTCAAATTTTAGCAGACATTTGGCCACAGGAACAGCATCCTGTAATCTATGCATTAAGCATATTTGCAATAATAAATTCCTATTTTAGGGGATTCAGTATACAGATCAGCATCTTTTAGCTAATTATTTTTAGTGGAAAATACATTTCCATCCAGTGGGTGGTTATAAGGGATTTTTAGGTCTGGCAAATACTTAGAAAAGGAGCATGTCTGTAGCACAATAGAGAAAAAAAGAGACTGCTTAGAATGGAGCTATATCTTAGTGGTGTGCATCACAAGGACAATGCTAAGCATTCACAGCAGTTGGGTCTTTCTGCTGCCTTTTGATGTGCTCTGTTTTTTTCAATCAATTCTGAAGCCTGGAAATACATGAAATATGGACTAGCAGAGTGTTTTGAGAGGAATCATAAAGCACTTTGCTAGCCTAAAAATTTTCATGTAAAATGCACGGTGCTTACGTTATATGCAAGTTAGGATTTGCTGCAGTACAACCTGTCCCCAGTGAGTATGTGTCTACATTTAGAGGTAAAAAAAGCCTATATGAGCTACCTAAGAGGGTATTACAAATACACCCAATGCAAGCTGCCACCACCTCACTGCCAGCCACTGAACACAAGTACTACACCTTCATCCTTTAATGCAATGCATAGAGCAGGGAGAGACCAATAAATCCAGAAAGCTGCTGGAACAGCATGACTGATGATGCACACAGAACATTGAGCAAGAAATATTCTATCCCAATTAGTGTAACAGAATGGCTGCAGTGATCTAGGAGAATCTGTGCCATCTTCTGCAGCAAGATGACAGATCTGCAATTTTCTTGCTCTTAAATGAACCACTCCCCCCATCTTTGCATTTACAGGATTCTTAAAACCAGCTAGTCTGCTAGATTCAAAGTGGAAACTCTAACAATATGACTCAAGTGACTCATCTGAATGGAAGAAATTAAATTATGACATTTCCTCAACCTAGGCCATTGCTTTTCACAGGTATTACAAGAGCTTTAAACATCGTTTACTCGATCCCACTAACATCACAGGAGGTTACAACACAAAGAGCTCCTGTTTGCCGAGTTGCCACACTAATATCCTTGTTACACGAGGCTGCTATTTCTAAGGGCAGTGACGCTCCAAGACTCGTGCAGCATAAAGCCCTGCTTGTTAAGAGAATCTAGCAAATACTCCAGAAGAATGAAAAATAGGGAAAATACTCTTTTCTGTGTTTTAAACATACTCCCCCCTGAAGTATTATTGTTTACTGCAATGGAATTTGCCTCTTCCCTTCAGCACGCTATTTATTTTTCCAAGGAAAAACATTTCCAGTGCGTCCTCTCCTGCAAATCCCAAGGCCACACAGCGTGAGGATTGTGAGGACACTGTTGACATTCTGAAGCTGGATAAGCTGGTAAAAAACATGCCAAGTTTACCTGTTTTGTTCTGGATCTCATCCTGGAGAAAGTAATAAAGCGGAAGAAACAGACTTTTACCATCACATAGGTATCCTGACTAGATTTCATTTCAATTACTAATCAACTACTACCAACTTCATATTGCCTGCTATGTCATATGGGCAGATCCTTTGGATAATGCAGTTTTGTCAAAACAGATATTAGCAGGAACTCAGCAGAAGCAGTTCAGCAGGAACATTAATGATGTTTCTGATGCTGAAGGGAAAACACACTTTAAATTCTTTCTCACCTAATCTTGCTTAAGTCCTTAAAACCAAAATATTGGAAAGTGAGGGTTTTGGAATCTTGTAAAGACTGATTTGCTGCAAACTCCTCCACACTCAGCAGTTTTCTACTGAGTGAATAGAGAGAGCCTGGCACTCTTCTCACTTGTTTCATTTCCCCTTTATTCAGCCAGCCCTGCCCTGGGACATCAGGAGGAACAAGAAGGAGGCTGAGGCACCAGAAATTAAACCTTGCTCAAATGTCCCCCATCCCGACTAGACAAGCCCTGCCCTCTACCTACCACAGGAGAGAACTGCCTCCGTGCCAGGACTCAAAACATACTCACTTTTGTTCAAGTTTGAGGGAGAAGAGGAATGAGTCTCCCCAAAGACTCCAGTGATGAAGAGGACATAGATGAACAGGCTTTCTCACAGTTTTCTCATGGCTCTTTAGTAAGGTCTGGCATCAAAACTGAGATGCCAACAGTTTGGAGCAGAAAGATATTAGCCCAAAGGCAAACAGGTCTGCTTTTATGGCAGCTGTATACAGATAGTGAAGAAAATAAGACTGAATATGGAGCATTTGGGTAGGGGAAATGGTCCAAAAAAGATAAGCAGAGAATGGGGAGGGGCGAGAGGAACAGGCCAGGAGGGGATGGCAGAAGCATGTAACTGCTTAAATCCACCCTCCTCTAGAGCAGAATCCAGGATTCCCACATCTCCCAGCTGTTTAATTGCCAACAGGAGGCAAGCTTCTCAAACTTACCCTCCATTGAAGTCCCAGTGGAAAATGTCAGCAACTATACATTTTGTATTTTCTTTTTCTCCACTACGCTTTTCATTAGTGAAAGTATGTCCAAATGTCAGAAACACTGAAGTTTGCTGTTGAAATGCTACTCATGCTACCTTGAATCAGCTCCTTTGAGCATACATAAGCCTAAGTGTGCTATCATGCTAATTTTTTCCCCACATAAGCCATAGAGGATGGGCTATGCTCTTAAATAGCAATAGCTGTTATGTAAAGGAAACTTCGACCCCAATTCACCCTTTACAGGACTACAAAATGAGTAGTAGCAAACAGCCACGGGTCTGCAATAACAGTAAGAAAAGATAAATGAAAAAGGTGATTTAATCACATAAAGGAGTTAAGATACAACCTATGTTTCTCTACAGGGTTCCTAAAAGATCATGGAAGAACTACATACACCAAAACATGCTGCAAGTGACCACTTATTTATTGTCTTTATTTCTGAAGACACACAGAATAGAACTCATCTTTACAGCTGCACTGAAAGTAAAGCCAGATGAACTCTATGCTCAGAGTGATCGCACTCATTTGGTACCATGTACAACTTGAAATCAAGCATCACTGGGATAGAAATACAGTTCAATTATGAGCCATTGGAATACAAACATGAAAAACACAAATGTAGTCACCACTATAAAAGAGACAGTCAACATAGCTTATTTCAGTAATTGAAATTTACTTAGTTCTGTGCAAATTTGCCTGTGGACACTTGCCTTCATAAACTGATAAGCCACATTATTTAAAGCATTACTAACAAGGCCTTTGGAAAACAACTATATTTATATTCCTTACAGCATCCAGCACGTAAAGCAGTTTGGCAGTACCGCAAAGCAGACCTATTTCCATCTACGGCACTACGTGGGAGCAGTTGGTAGGAGAAAGATATCTGCTGGGTTTTTTTCAGAGGGTTATATTTGAAATTTAACACTTGAAAAAAGTTCTAAAGCTGGCAAAGCATGGGGCAGGCTACCGATGTTGCACATTAAATATAATCCACAGTGAAACCGAAAATTTCTATTGATTTTTGTACATGATTGATTGAAGTACAATAGGAAAAAAAAAAAAAAAGACACAGGTGGTCAGCATAGTACCCAACGGGATTAAAATACTGGACATAGGTCCCTCAGGAACAGGGTGAAGAGAGCGTTCAGCTTTTTGCTAGCAGTTTATTCAGACTGTGTGTTAACCCCACTCAAGTCTGGCAAGTTTTACTAGTTTGGAAAAAGTGCTTTGCAGACAGAGCTGTACATTTCCAGAGCCAGCTTTAAATTGGGAGCAGTATAGCTGTGTTACAACTCCAGCTAGTAAACCTCACCAGGTCTCAGCTAACTCCACAAATAACCAACTCAAGCCTCTTTGTACCACTTCACTAGAAGCAGGAGCAGCGTCAGCTTAACTGCATTAGGCCTTAACAACATTGGTCCAGTGCCAGCCCCAGTGAACCCTTAATGACTGATGAATTTTATACAATCCTAAAGAGTTATCCAAAAGTACAAAACTGGTGTTTAATAGGCATGGACACACAACACATTTCAGTTAAGCAAACAGTGTGTTGTTTATGCTGCCTCTGTGATGGCCATGATAGGGCACGAGATATCTCATCCAGCATAAAGCCTGCCAGCATGGAGTTTTTGAGGAAACCCGAATCAGCGGTCAGTACTAGATCCGTGTTGTGTGTCATGCGGACATAGTACGTCTAATCTGAGATATCATGTGAAGCCTCAAAGCTGGATTCATCCTATCAAATTACAGCCTTTGCCCTTGCTTTCCTCTTCAGGATAAATCCTGTATGACAACATGCAATTCATTTGACTCTCAGAGAAGAAAATTGCTTTGGATTCTGATAAATTTTCTTGATTTCTAACTACTACAGGAAAGAGCAAAACATTTTGCTTTGCTCTCCTTCCCTGTACAGCACACCCACCTGTGTTTTAGAGGAATGGCGCCTCAGCATGATCAAACACTCTGAGAAACACACAAACTATCTTGTTAAAATGCCCAAGCCATGACCTGTGCAACCCTCTACACAAAGCACCGTGTCCCACATGAACCTCCAGCACGGACACTGACCAGGGGACAAACTTGTCCCTGCAGCTAAACTTACATTTCATGGGAGACCCACAGGCTGTCCTTCACCACAGGTCTACACACATATAAAATCAGGTACATTGCCTTGGGACTTGGGTCTCTCCACCTCAGTGCCTGGCATTCAGGACCAGCTTAGGAATGGATTCCTACAGAAAAGCAGAAGAGGAAAAAGGAAGAAGAAGCTTCTCCCTCCATGCTCTCCACCTTCCAGCCATTTTCAGCTCAGGAGCTTCTTGGGTCAGACGTGGTTTCCATGAATTTGGTAACCTCAAACAGATTTCTCTTCCATGAGCTTGTCCAGACTCCCTTTAAAACCATGTAAACTTCCAGCACTTGCAATATCCTGTTGGAGGGAGTTCCCACAGCTTAATTGCACATTGTGCGTAAAGCCACTTCCTTTAAATTCAAGATTGCTCCTATTAGTTTCTTTTACTGCCTCCTCACTCTGAAATGGAAAGAGAGCAAACAGTTTACCTCGGCTCACCCTCTTTCTACTGCTCATGTAACACACTTTCCAGACAGAAGCATCCTAGCATAGAGTTGTTTGGGTTTTTTTTTTTGCATACTTTACACCTTTGACAGTAGTGACTGGCTAATCCATCAGCCGGATGCTCCTAGCATAAGCAGTAACAAAGGGGTAGAGGTGTCACGGTGAAATGCCTCAACCAGGAGGGCCCTTGGAAGCCCACCACTGGCTACCTTCCCATCCCACCCCATCTGTCCCAGCCCCACACACAGCAGGGATGCTGCAACACAGGCCCCGAGAGCTGGAGCCCAGAGACAGAAGCCTGTGCTGTTCCATCCGTTCAGGCCGTATCAGAGAACCCCACCCTGAGCCGCATTTCAAGTGCAAACAAGCTGCAGCTGGGTCATTCCCTGGTACACGTTTCACTCCTTGCTTTAGCTCAAGCACAGACTATCTTGACTTTAAAATAGGTGATAACAGAAAATCCCCTGCCATGCTTCTTGCTCCAGCAGTTAAGTTCTATTTTCTGCATTAACGATGCAGTTTTATTTGTCACTTCCTCATTTATTAGGCCTCTGCAAATTTCTTCATACTGCTACTTCCAGGTGACTGGTCAGAAGTACAGCCCAAGAGCTAACTCCTGACTGTTCCACTAAACACAGATTCACTCCAGTCTCCACTTGTCTTTTAAAGCTGTACTCTTTCTACTCAATTTAATACGAATTGTATTGATTTTGTACTGGCTTGGCTTCTCACTGAAAATGACATGCAATTACTGTCAAGTGCTAACCGAAGGCTAAGATGAACACCTGTACTTAAGAACCAAACTGAAACAATTAACACTAATTGTTTCTATTTCCCCCAATCCAGGTTGAGTGACATTGCCTTAATTCTTTCCTGAACACTTTGTTACTTATTCCATTATTGTACCTGGGATTGATATCTTAGTCTGATGGGATTATAATCATTAAAGTTGTCCTACTTATCTTTATTATTCCTGCATATTATCATTCTTTCAAACTCCTTGAACTGCTGCAGTATGTAAAGAGCTTTCTGGAAAAAACATAAATTATATAAAACCCCTCTATTCTCAGACCAGAGATCTTCAGAGCCAAGATATATATTAAAACAGAGGTGTCAATTACTGAAACTGGTCAGATTAGGTGTACAACACCATTCAACCTTTTAATTTTTATTTATTTTAAGAAATAATAAAAATACCAGATTAGCGGGAGGTTCCCTGTGCACAGATAAATAACTGGCAAAAGACAGGAAAACAGAAAAAAAAAAAAGCTCAGCTCTCACAGAAGACCACCAATGGAACCTGCATAACTTGACATTCCTAAATGACCTGAAAAAATGAGAAAAAATAGCAATGCAACAAAATTTACTGATGATGTCAAGAAGTTCAGGTAATAAAGGCAAGAGCTTACTGTGATGAATTTCAGAACCATAACAGACTCTGTGTGCCCAAGCAATAAAATTTGAAACAGATAAATGCAAAGTGATACACAAGGTAAAACCCAGATTCAACTCCCTATAGGAAATGATGGACTGGGAGCTGATCACTGCTACTTCAAGGCAGTATTTAAGGGTTATATAGTTACTTCCTTTAAAATGCAAGCTCAACACTCTGAAGAGCTAAAAAAAAAAAAAAAGTACTAAAAATGCCAATATTAAGAACTCAGAAAAACGAACAACACAGAAATCATTTATCTGATGTAGGAATCCACAAGCACATCTGCATCTTTGACTCTGTGTGCAGTTGTCATCCTCCTCCTGTCAAAAAGCTGTAAAGGAACTGGAAACGACTCAAAGCAGGGCAACACGGATGATTAAATTATATAAACCATATGAAGAACAACTATGGCAGAACTGGAAGAAGGGCAATGTGAAAGAGATGCAACCGAGGAAGAAAACACCTGCAGACACTTCTCTACTAGGATCCTAAGCAGCAGTGAGAAACGCTGGGGCCCGAGCCTTCAGTCTTTCCAAGGAGGACAAGGGCACACGGGATGAGCCAGGTTCAAAGCAAAGCCAGGCCTGGCCTCCCGGCAGGGAGGCTGCTGTTTCTACCACATTTCAACTTTTTAGACCTATAATTTCTTAATCATAGGTTTCTCTTTGAGGTCCCTTTTTCTCCCAGTTACTTTTCATGCTTTTGAGCTTCTGTTTCATATTTTCTACTTTCAGTTTCATCTGTAGGGCTTTCTTGTATTGTTTTTTAAGCACAAACAAAACAGATGCCTTCATTTCCTTTCCAAGTCAGGTTATTTAATTAACTTTCAACACTTGGTTGGGAAAAAATATCACAAAAGAAGGTTCCTGAAACATCTTTTTTTAAGCCTGTTTAGGACAAAAATTGTTAGAAACTAAAAGAGCAATACATACAAGCAAAACTCTGTCTTAGCATTGTCACCATGCATCCTGTTTTGCAAACACCAAACTTCGCAAGAAGGTCCTCCTGGTCTGTTACATGTTTTCTTTGTTCTTGACTATCTGCAAAGTTCACCCCTTTTCTGCTCACCTCTCTATTTCCATATAATTAGTAAATTAGTACCATTTCAGAACCCAGGGAGGATGACTAATCCCAGCATTTCTCCCCTGCCTTACTCTACCACGAAAAGATCCTCTCCAAGCCTGAAGGCAAAGCTAGGACTAGAGGGGCAGAAAGCAGTATTTTGTCCTCAGGACCTGTGGCTGTCATTGCTGTCCTTCCACACTCAACATTCTTGTTACTTTGCCCCTACCACCTAGATCTTGTTATCTGCAGGTATGATGACTTAAGAGAACACTTCTCTTATGCAATGCTGAGTCCCAAGATTACTTTGCAGAAAATGAGATTAGGGCTTAATATTGAGGTAACTATAGTAGATCTGTGTATTTCCACTCGTGTGCAATCTGCAAAATGCTTTGCATCTGTGACTTTTAATTTTCTTGGTATCCTCTCTGCCCTAACACCTCCAGCATGTCAAAGAGGATGTGGAACACCCACACGCTAAACAAGGTGGGTTCTGCTTGGGTGAGATCGCTGTCTTTAGGCACCCACCGCTGCCCCGCAGCTGGCAACAGAAGCACATGTGGACAAGAGAAACTGACTCTGCCAGACAACCATCTTTTTGTACCCATAGCTGACACCCTCACTTGTGTTCCTCCTCTGCTCCCACCACAAGACATCTGTTGAGGTTGCATTGGTTCAGATCAAACGCTCATTAAGTCCAGCACTTTGCCTGACACACCAGTATCTCAGATGACTGAGTAAAAGAAGGATCAAACACATTGATATCTTTGCAAGTGTATTTTCTCAGTTTCCAGCTTGTGAGTATTCTTAGTTTTCTTAATCTTTGTGCTCAACAGCCCATTTCATAGCATTTTCTTCTGTGATTTCATTTGTTTGATTCTGAAGTCATGTAAATCCTTGTCATTCAAAGCACTTTGTGGCCCTGTGTTCTGTGGTCAATCATGTCTTTGCCAAACTGAAGGGTTCAAATCTTTTTAAGCATCCCTTGTATGGAATCCATTCCTTATCCACGATTCCCCCCCTGCCCCAACTTTGCATTTATGTGGAACAAATTTAATTTGACATTTTACTGCCTGTAACCCTGTGTCAGAAGGTCGACCTGCAATTCTTCCTAGTCAGCTCTTGCCTCTTCTTCCCTTATTAGCACCTTTCTCACCAGATCATTTATGAGTATGCTAAACAGTACAGATGCCTACTCTTCTCTCTTCCCCAACTTCCCTTCTCTGTGCTTGTCAAGTAATTCAAAAACTCTAGTAGATTCAAGCAGTGCTATTTCCTTTGCAAAAGCCATATTGACTTTCTCCTACCCTAAGTCCATCTGTTTACTTTATTTTTAGAATGTATTTTTAAAAAAGCCATTGAACTCTGTGATCTCCTGCTGAGTTATTTTTAAGAACTGCTACCTTGTAAGCCATCTTCTGCTTCTCTGGCTCCAAGGTATTAAGTGAGAAGTTACATAGCATAATTAATAATTCCGTCATCTCATCCATGGAACCCTTGGGCAAGCACCATCTGGTCTTGGCATTTTGCAACTATATTTATCATTCTGCTCTAAACACTTATTTGCTGACACCTCAAGCAGAGACAGATCTTCCAATGAGTCCTGTTCCCCATACAGAGAACTTCTGGCATAGGAACCTCTTTGGACTCCTCCACAGTAAACTGGAATGCACATAAAGTCATTTTAGCTTTCTGCTGATGGCTTCATCATCAAATATTTCTTTCACTTCTTCATCATCTGTTGGCCCTCCAGACTCCAGCACCTTTTTTGCTTCTGATGTACTTGGAAAAGATTTTTGTGTGTGTGTGTGTGTGCTATTGGTATGATGTTGCTCACAGTCCTTCTGGCCAGTCCTTATATTTTTAATGTGACTTGCCAGAGTTCACCTTCTTATTTACTCTTCTGGTCAATTTCAATTACTTGCACTTTCTGAAGGCTGTATTCTTATTTCTAATACTTTCTTTATCCCAAACTGCATGCTCATTCTCATCTGTCAACATTCCACAGTATAATTTAAAATCTTCCCAACAACATTTGCAATTTGAAGCGCAGAAGCCTAGTTCTGCTGTGGTTTATATGGAACCCAGCCTTTCCAAACAGCTTCTGGACTGAGGTTCAAAAAATGAGCCAATTCGCTTTGTCAGTACCAAGTCAAGATCCTACTGTAAGACGGCCTTCTCAGCTCACACAATTTCAACAGAGCAGATAGGAGGTGAAGAACAAAGAGCCTCCAGGTGTAAATCATAAGAGAAATGGAATGTTAGCAAAGAATGCAAACAGAGATAACTGGTACTTGGAGAGCTGCTAGTTCTTTCAAACCACTGACACATGCAAAGACAACCTTCCTTAAAACTGTGAAGATGAGGAGGAGGAATCACTTTGTACCCATCCACACTCGTGATCTGCTCCAAATGTGGCAGTTCAATCAGTCAGAACACGGTCAGGTGAGACAGGACTATTTATTGTTGCAAAGCACTGCTAATTAACTGAGCAAAGAGACTGAATTCAGCCCTGTTCCTGATTAAAAACAATGATTAAAAAAAGCAAAGAAAACTGCCACAACTGACAGAGCTTGAGGAAAGAAAGACCTCATATTTGTTGTGGGTGTTCTGCCCACTTTTACTTGGTATACGAGTAACTCTCCATCTGTTCCGTCTACTAGGGACCTTGGTCATGAAGGCTGGTCAGAGAAAGAGAGTCAACCTTGTTCTGATTAGTTTAATTAGATGATTCACTTAGGAAGGACTGGCTCTTAGTTGTGTGTATTTAACAGTGGATGGCAAATATCTTAATTAAAAGATGGTCTATGGATACCTTAGCTCTTCTGCTGCATCAAATGCCCTTCTCAAATGAAAACATGGGGATGGGAAAAGGACAGAAGAGAGGATGGACATATCAGAATTGTTCTTCCAACTCCAGTTACACTTTTGGTAGCTTTTGTTCTCAGTCCAGAATGAGGTGGGAACACAGATCACATCAAGGCCTGAAGGCAGCCAGACACCTAGCAACAGTGCAAAATGGCTTAAAGCAACAGTAACTTAACTAGTATACTGGAGACAGTCTTTTGGGATATTCATGCTTATTTTTGAGATGAACCCAAAAATAATAAGCAGCTACTTTTTTCTACATAGTTACCTAGCTATTTATACCTTGCTCAATGTCTCAGGAAAGGAACCAGGCCAACAGTCAAGAAGCAGAGGATTTTCATTGTGCATTCAGGTGCGTGCCTGTGTGTAGCTGTATCCCTAGGAATGAAGGAAGCTGCCATCACGTGCATTTGTTTTGCACAGCACTGTCCTCTATTGTGGGGTTTCACCCTTTACTACTTGTTTACTAGAACGGCCTCCCCACAGATCAATTTCAGATTTAAAGGGCATGCTGGCTAGCCTTATCGACATGCTAACTTCCTCAAACTCACTGATTAAACTTTTCCTCCACATTAGTTAAACTGCATTTAAACAGAAGTTCTAAGACAACACAGCAGGACACGAGAGTTTAAATGGATGTGGACTAATACATGGGCCAGATTCGAGTTTAGTATAAAAGGTACAAGATAGTGTCTGAGTAGAGACTTGGAAAGAACCTAATGATATCACAGCAGCGGGGAGTAAAACGTTACAGAGAGACTGAAAGGGAAGATACAATGGGCTAGTGAGGAGGTAGTAGTCAAGGTCAGAAATTCCTAAGGCTGCATGGACCACAGAAACAGTCTGTGTAAAGAACCATCAGGGTTCGGGGCAATGTAAATACACTGTGAGAAAAAGAAAGAGTTTAATATGTAGGAAAAACAAGAGTTACCATTAAAAAAATTAGGATAGGCAATGATATTTCTAAGCCCCTCCAAACTATCAAATTGTTTTTATTTGGAATTTCTTATCTGAAGAGCCATCGCTAGTCCTACATCCTGGTGGCAGTTAAGATCATTTAGGATGTTTTTACTGTCAATTCCTGGCTCAGAGAACTCCCTGCCTCTGGCGCTCAGTTGCTGTGGCACTCAGCCAGAGTGTGAGTTTGGTCAACTTGGAGGGATAAGAGTTGCTCAGCTGAGTGCTCTGACTGAATTTCTTTTGCCCCTTCCGTGAAGGTGCCTTTAGGTCTTCAGAAATTATAAAAAAATAACCCAAGCCAAAGCAACAAACACATATTCTAGTGTTAAATGATACAAATTGCCAATTATTTTATGTCAAGCATTTATGCTGAATATGCTGTTAGGCATTCCAATGAACTAATTAAAATGAAATAAGGCTAATGGCAAATTTTCTTTTTTTAAACACGCAACCTAGGTCCAAATCAGAGCCAGAATTAGTCTGCGTATTTGAAACACAAATGCTAGTGCTGTGTGGCTGGAGATCTGGGTAAGGCCAGACCAGGGCAGGAGGAGGGCACACAGGTGCATAAGGAGAGCCTTCAACATAAAGTATTTTCACGAACAATCTTTTCAGGGAGGGAGAGACTTCTTATTTCCCTACTGAAAAAATGAAAAAAAAAAATAAAATTGCTGAAATAAAGCCACTGGAGAAACTAATACTTTGAGTCACAATGCTTAGGACAAGTAAAACTAATTTTTGAGATTTCTGAGATTAAAAGAGGGTTACAGAAGTTTGCTTTTAAGAGAAGTGCACTGTTTTAAGATGACAGAGACAGCAGAATGGTTACCTAGTCTAAGTTCTGGGTGTGGGGGGGGAGCAACAACAGATCTAACATTCCCTAGGCAGTTCTTAGGATTTGGTTTTCCCGGAATCCTGCATTACATACAGAATGGATGGGTGGGAACCACTGCTCCTGACGGGGTCCCTGACACAAACAGGTGAGCTCTACTGGGACTGAAACAAAAGCTGGATGTGAGGCAGCAACTTAAAACAAACAAACTCCTGTCCCAGACACCTCACAGAGACAGACTTAAAGGGATATCAAAGTAGTTAAGGCATCATTTGACCAGGAACAATACTGTGTCCTGAGAGTCTATAATAACTTTAACTCTGTAAACATCTGTAAGAAGTAGTTTTGAGCTTTTCTGCTTTTCTTAGACCCACGCACAACTGAAGTAGTCTCGGGGCTCGTCTCGGGGCTCCTCTCGCTCCCGCAGGAACGGGCGTCCTGGCAAAGATGGCTCAAGTAGTGCTTAATTTTAAGCTGGGTAATTTTCAGTCTAAGGCGAGGCTGCCGTGGCAAACGAAACCCATTACTCTAACAATTCCGTTTTAACCCCAAACCGAGCTCTTTGCTACACACTTGCCCGCGTGCCCTCGGCCTGCTGAGGCTGCATCGGTTCCGGTAAAGAAAAAAAAAAGGAAAAAAAAAAGAAAAAAAAGAAAAACCCCACCATGAAAAAAAAGCCACGATCAAAAGTTTGCAGTTACACCCCGAAAGACGGTTTCTCCCTCCCCTGGCCAGAAGTTTGAACCGGGAGGGATTTCCGCCTCCCGGTTTGGGAGGCTGGGCGAGGGGTCCCCGTGGGCGACCCACGCGTGGCGGCGCGGCCCCGGCTCACCCCCGGCTCCGCGCGCCGGCGCCTCCCGCGCGCCCGGGTGACGTCACCACAACAAGCTGCCAGTCAGCCGGGTCACCCCCACCGCCCGGTGCCCACTCGTGTCACACCCCACGGCGGTGGGGAGGGGGACACACGGGGCGGGGAGGAGAGCGCCGCCTCCGTGCCGCCCACGGCGGGGCTGGCGGGAGAGGGGTCCCTGCCGCGGCTCAGACGCCGAGGGCCGGGCGAGGCGCGGGCGGCTCCAACAGGGGAGCCCCCGGGGCCGCGCCCCTCCCTCCCCTCCCCCGCTCCCGCCGCCCGGAAAAGGCCCCGTTACCGGCCCCGGAAACCTGGGGGCTCTCGAAGGGGGGTTTGGGGGGCTGCACACGCCCTCCACCTTTTGTGCACGGGATGCCGCCCAGCCGCGGCGAGCGGCGGCGAGAAGCTCAGTCGGGCCCGTCCGCCCCCGCCCGCAGGCCGCGGCGGGCGGGCCCCACCCGGCGGCGACGCCGCGAAGGGAGGCGGGAGGGGGGTAAGCCCGCGAGCCGCCACCCCCTCTCCCCTTCCCCGTACGGCGGAAAGTCCCGTCCCGTACCGTGCCGTCCCCTCCCCAGTACCTGTGGCCTAGCGCTGGGTCTCGCTCCCGCCGCTTCCTGCTCCACAGGCCCCAAGCTCGAGCGGCGGCGAACGGAAACGGGCGGGGCGGGGGCGTGCGCGCTCACCGGCCCGGCGCGACGCGGCGCTGCGCTTCCCCTCAGAGCGGCCCCGCCCGCACCGGCACCGCCCCGCGCGCGCGCACGCGTCTCCCCCCCTTCCCTCGCGCCCCGCCCTATAGCCAATGGGGGAGGCCTGAGAGCAGGGGATGCCGGGAAGGGGCGCTATAAAAGTCCGGGTGCTATTTACGCCGCGCGGGTTGGGTCGTTGCGTCTGCGCGGTGAGGGCGGGTTGTGCTGCCCTCTCAGGCAGAGAGGGGAGCCGTGTTTCGCCGTGTTGTTACTTGACTGAGCTGGGTGGGCCACGGGGCTCGTTTCGGGTCCAGTAGTGTGCGGTCTGTAGGGGAGTCTTGCTGCTGGGTACGGCCCCCAGCCAGGTGTGGCTAGGCCGGGGGGAGGCGGCTGTAGTGGGGTTTGTGGTGTCAAGCCACCCTGTTTGCTTGCAGGCCTTTCAGATGTGCCTGTTGGGGCTGGGAGTTGGTTAATTGTTTCTTGCAGGTGAGCTCTGCTGCTACCAAAAGCTGAGTGGAATTAGAGGAAGCTGAGGAGCTGGCAGGCAGCATAGGAGAGAGCTAGAAGTCTGCTGTGTCTTGTTGCCAGGATTTTTTGAGCATATCTGTGCTGTGCCTGATGGGAAGGACTGTCCTCATCTCATGATGCAGAGTCCCTGTTGTCTATGTAGTGCCTTGTTTGTATACCATATCATCTTTGGCCTTGTTTCCCTCCTTGCCCACTTGAGAAAGTTGAACAGGTGGAGTCAGCTTTATGGGGACTTGGGCATTGGTTCCTGTACAGAGGGGATTGATGTCAGTCAGCCTCTGCCTGTCTCTCAAACTTCTCTTGTACAACAGGCATGGTAGTCTTTAGCTGGCATTTGGGCATTAGATTAGCCAATTTAATCTGGGTTCCCTTGAGGGAAATTGGGTGCTGTGCCAATCCTGGTATGTGATCCTGTTAATAGGTACCTCTTCCCTTCCCTCCTCCTTTGACAGCATTTGCATTGACAGCTAACTTTAGACTGACCTTTTTATGGCCTACTCTCTGGTGTCCATAGAGGAAGGAGCTGCTTAACCCCTGTCAGTAAGCCTGTCTCTGGGACTAGCTTGCTCTGTGGAGTGTTGCAAGGAAGCTGACTTTTTAAATCAAGCAAACATTTGATATAAACTGATAGATGTTTTTAATGTGTACAGCTTGGTACTGTTTTTTGACAGACAGTTGTCAGCATCATGAAGCCCCATGATAGTTTGTCCTGTGGGCTGATGGGTGTGCCTCCACCTCTGACATTATGGGAACATTGAGACAGAAGTTCATTTGTCTGAAGTCAGTAGTGAAATTACCTGTGTGGTTTTGGATGCCAGTGTGGTGGGGCTATAACCACAAATCAGATATTCCTTTTAGTAATTTTTAAAAATTATTATTGTGTGATGGAGATCCTTGTGGTCTACTACTTCTTTCATAGTCCATTGGGAAGTCTGGCCTTTGTTTACAAAAGACTGTTGGGTGTTTTGATCACTCCTTTTCCTAGAGCAGTATCTCCTTGCCCAAGGCAGAGAGTTCTTTGGATGGGTCTGTGTCCCCAGGTGCTGCTCTCTCGGGTGAGCTCTGTTCAAGTGGGCATCATGTTAATCAAAGTCCTTTGGGAGCTGCTTTGTTCCAGTTTGGTAAATAGATAGCTTTTAATGGGCTAAGAGTTTTCATTTTCATGAAGATAGTAGCCAATAAGCTCTGCTACCAGCTGTGAGGATCCCCAGTCTGACACTCTGTAAAACACACCTTTTGATGGTGTCTGTAGTGGTAACACCACTTTCTGTTATCTTTGTCTCTTATATGTGTCATAGTTCAAAACAAAGTCTTCATCCTGACTTCCATGGTATGGCTGGGACCCCACTAGGTGCCAGCTTCAAGGCTGGGAAGGGAAGTAGAGAAATGTAGCCCTTCTTACGTGACACGTGGAGATGTTGTTTATGACTTAAAGCAATGTATTCTGAAACAATTTGGTCATCGTTGTCACATGGGTTATATTTTCTGTCAGGCTATACACTTAATTGAAGAATAAATGTAGTTTTTGTGCCAAGAAACTAGAAGAGCTTACTTCTTATGACACAGCAGGACATTATTCTGCAAAAGTCCTTCTGTATTTTACCCGCTTGAATGGTTTCTGTTAGTTAATTGTATCATAATTAGCTTTTATAAGCTTTTTTCTAGGTACCATTCCCAGTTTCCAGACCTGCTTATCTACATAATAGGATAGTATGTCAATGTTTTCTTTGGTTTAAAGCTGTAAGCTGTGCAGTGTTGAAACATCTATCTACCCCAGCAAAAGTGTATTTGTATGATGGTGGTGTGTCTTATTTTTTTAAAGAAAGAAAGGAACACAAATCCCCAACAACTTGCCTTTTCAAGCTGATTTGGATATCTGGTTCCTCTTAATGTCACAAACTTTCATCTGAACCCAGGCTGCTCAGATTCATAAAGGATGAAAATTAGCAGGTCAAACCCACTCTAAGCATGTTAGGTGTCTTCCCAGGTTACTCATATGTGGCCTAATTAAGCAAATGGGAACTCTCCCAATGGTGCCAGTATAAAAAAAAAAAGTAAAAGCAGCAGAGTCCAGACCAAAAGGAGATCTATTTCTTCCATTTAGGATGTCATTCTTCCCTCTCCCCGATCTACACAGCATTTAGGCCAAATGCAGACGTTGATGAAGTAATTTTTTGATCTGTCTCCCAGGTAAAGAAGTCTGAAGGGCAAGTCACCCATCTCAAGTCCTAAAGGAACTGGCTGCCTGGAAGCCAGTCCTTGTGCCTCCTCCTTCCCTGTTGCTGTAGCAATTAACCCACTTGTGGCTCTTCACAGGCGCTGGCTTTGGATGGTAGTTGTGTTGATCAGTGTTGCTGTCATGATAGCCCTATCAAGGAGGGGAACTCCAGTGCTTCTGGGGATTTTCACAGAACAGGGAGCTGCCCTTCCTTGGGCAGAGGGAAATCCAAAGCCTTTGATTTGCAGAGAGGGAGCAGAAGCTCCAGAAAGTTGCTGGCCTCTAGTCAAATACAAGGTCTTAGCCATGGTCAGAGAAATGAAGCCGACGAGCTCCTGCTCGATGCAGTTGAAGCGTATGAGACTGGCACAGGTTTACTCGTGGCATAGGCACCTCCTAGAGGCATTGGCCAGACTTCCCTGGCCCAGGGAGCAGACAGCTCTGTTGCAGGACTGCTGGAGGAGAAAGCTGTTCTCTGTTCCCTCTGGGAGAAACCCTGGTACAGAAACTATTGAGGTTCAGGGGAGATAGGCATTCCAAGAACAGCTTGGATCTCAAAGCTTATCCCCTCTCTCTCCAGACACAGCAAGTGCTCCTTAAAATATTACAGCGAAGTGACCAGAAATCTGTATTCTCTGTCCAAGTGCAGGATCTTCCTTGTCCCCCCATGTGAAGGTGATTTAATACCTGAACCAAAAGCTTCTCTCACATCCCTGTCCAGGAATGTGTATCCAGAAGTCTGTGCCCCGTAGAGACTGGCTGGCTCTTGGGCATGACAGCTCCAGACAGCAGTGACTTTCACAAGCTCATCCCTTAATCCTAGCGTGACCCACCTTCTCCCTCTCACAAGTAGGGCACAAGCAGCTCCTCATGCAGTTCTGAAAATCTTTCCTCTATTTCCCTATCACTTTCTTTTTGTTGCAAGTAATTTATTTTTTCTGCACAATTCTTTTAACTTGTATCTTGGTTGAAAGTTGCTTTGCATTTCAATTCACAATTATTTAGCTTCTTTCACACCAATATAACATCTTTGCTTTAAGCCTGTAGATGGCATTCTGCTGGCTTTAAGTGCACTGTAGCTTCTATGGCAAGAAAGCACAATGAAAGTAAGTTAACCATGTGCTATGTGCAGAGAGACTTAATTGGACAAAAAATCCTGTCAGAAAAGTCGACAGTTTGACTAGCAGGCAGCAAGCAAGACCAGTGAAGTTCAGTTTATGCTCAAAGACCACATTTATCCAGAATTTTGAGATTTAAATGGAGCAGAACAAACAAAAGTCAGAGACGTTTAGTAGGATCCTCTACTATAAGGAAATTATGCTTTCTAAAACACTAGAATATAAAGTACAAAGGGAATAGAAGATTTTTATTGTACAGCAAGACATTAACTCTTTGGTGCAGTTTAAGAAAATCAGGTTGTTTTTATCCTGTTTTCTGAATTTGGAACTCTGTGGAAGAGCTCTAGTGAATTATACTGTGAGAAAGCGAAATAAAAACCAGTTTCCTTTCTTATTTTTAGAGGGTAAACTGAACAGAATATATTGATGCAACTTGATCATGAAATAAATTAAATTTTTCCACCCTTTCACTAGTATTTAAAAAATCTGGTTTTCTGTTAAGTGCCTCCCTTTGTCTCCCCCTTCTGTTTTTTGTGTCAAGAACTGGAAGAAAAGGCCTTAAACTATTTGCCCCATTCCAGATACAAATCTGCATGAGGTATAAACGTCCAGCACATGTAACACTCTGTTGTATCCCAGGCTGGCTTGTCAGCAGAGGGAACACATCAGGGATAACATCCTACTGAGACTCAATATTCATATGTAATTTCAGCCTGCCATTAAATGCTCAGTAAATCCACTATTTTTCTTCTGTGCAGGAGGGAAGAACTGGCAGATACCCCCTCAGAGTGAAACATGCTGTAGCTGAGCAGCAAGAACAGACCTGCCAGTGACCTACAAGAACCTCCGGTCTTGTCTGAGCCTCTGTTCCTGCCCTGCCCTGCTACGCTCTGGAGAAGCCAAATCACGGAAGGACCACAAGAGGACACCTGGTGTGTGCTAAAACAGCTGGAAGGGGAAAGAAGTCTCGCCAAAATCAGCTGTAGCAAAGGTAGGATGAGAACTGAAGCTTTAGAAGCACTTGATGCTTTTGGATGGGTGGCCCTGTACCACCAGTCCTGGAGACTCTCCCTATCTACATACAAAAATGACAGAAAACGCACAATATACTCCGTTGTTCAAGTTCCCTGCTCCAGGTGACATTATGATGGATTTTTAGGCTGCTTTTAGTGCCTCCTGACAGAGGAGGGAGCTGTCAGCTCATCATTGAACTGCTCAGCAAGCGGAGATGCTCACTTGGGAACTTGTTAAACTGTCTGAGTGGCCCACTGAAGGACAAAGCCTGACTTGTAGCAGGTGGACACTAACCTGAAAAGCACTTACATCTTTTGCTTTAACTGCACGTACGGGGTGTTTTGTGTCCCTGTATGATGAAAACCACACTAACTTGTCTGCTGGGACAGTGGGAGCAGCAGGCCTGAGAAGCTGCTTGGAGGTGGCACATTAGGCAGTGGGGTCTTGCACTTCTTGTTGCTGTGGCAATGCCCCCCTCCCTTGCACCAAGAGCCCCTGGAAAACTACAGCCTGTGCAAAACCTTCCCACTAAAGACTTCAGCTAAAGGCACCCTCCTCTGCATCTGAGTGATGCAAGCAGCCCTTTTATCTGGGATACCTGCCGGGCAGCAGAAGCAGGCAACCAAAAAGCTAGGTTAAACTGGTCTGAGGTTGACTCAAGCCAACGTGGACTGGTCTGAAGTGGAATAACAACCTCATTCCTTTTGCTGTTTTTCTTGGTACAACTCGTCAGTAGCCTTCCTCCCTCAGCCAGTAGCAGTGTGACAAAGTATGCCTTAATTACAACCCTGCAATAAAGAGAATTCCTTTATTAGATGTTGCTCTATGTCTGCATCAGTCGTTTTCTGTCCAGCTGCTCGTGGCAGAGCTCCAAGTGGGCTGAATCGTGCTGGTTTGGCAGGTATGTGTGTGTGGGGGGGTGGTGGTTTAAGCGCACAGCTGGGCAGAATGGGGCTCTGAGTCAGAAGCTCCTGGTGATGTTGCTAAATTCAGTTTGCCACAAAGGTCTTTTTCTACTTCATACTGGAGCTGTCTTTATGCAGTCTTTCTGCCTTCAGAAATATGGCTCAGACCCAATTCTTGCGAGTCGTGCATTCATTCGTTAGCCGTTGGAAAAAGGCAAGTGAGGAAAAGTGGTGGCAGTGTTACATGTTTGTGGACTGGTTTCCACCATGTTTGTCTTCTGACAGCACTTGGGTAACAAAGTCTGAAAGTCAAGGGAGCCTGTCTTCCTACCCAGGATGTTGTGCTTTATTTCTCCAGTCATGGAGATAATCCCCATATCAGATGACTTCATTTTAAATTGCAGCAAGACCCTGAACTGACGATTTAGGAGCACACACTGTCTTTGTTGTGATCCCAATTTTGATGTGTTGCCTTGTGCCCAAGAAAGATGGATTGTTAATTGGGTTAGGCTAAATGAGGAGGTAATACCAAATGCTATGTGCAACAGAATCTCTTTTCAGTCCCGGTCAGTCCTCCAAATCCTGATCATCTTTCCCCAAGATGATCCTGATCATCTTCCTAGCTGGTGCTAGAAATCAGCTGCCTTTCCTCTATCTCAATGGATGCACCAGTGTCAGCTTAGTGCTAATGGTTCTGAGTTGGTCTGAATTAATGGTAAATCTTGTCTGTCTTGTACAGCAGTGACTGACTCACATCAGCTCACTTGATCATTTGTTCCCGGAAAATGACACTTAAATTTGCCAGAGAACTGTCCCTGACATACTGGAATGTTTGTCAATTCAAAGCTCTTGCAGCTCAGAATAGCAATTTCCGGAAGTTTTGCTCTAAAATGGTTCAACTTTAAATTTGGAGTTGTCATTGTAAGGTAATTCTTTACACAGCTGCCAGAGAGCTTTTTAAAAGCACTATTTACACATGTCATTAAAAACAGGAGTGCAACATAGCTATATGGAATTGATTTTCTGGTTTTGAAGCTAGCAATTAAGGCTGGGACAAATATTCATGCTTGTTGTTCTTTCTGCAGTTGCTCTTGTAAAACTAAAGAAGAACCATTGACATGAAAGCTCTGTTGGTGTCATTACCGCTGGGCTCCTTTGCTTTGTGGAACATCAGCTCCTCTCTGGTTAGACTGCAGTTGTGTAAGACTTTTAAAATCCTGTTGAAATCCCTGGAGCTTGTTAAGGGATCCCTCATTAAAAATGCTGGATGACAGTCTAAAGTGTCACTCGCTGTAGAGAATGAGGTTGTTGACAAGATTGCATTAAACCCAGCACTTTTTGCAAGCACAGTTTGCAAGCCCGGAGAGACAGAGCGTAGTGTGTTTGTGCTTCCCTTCTTGTTTCTGTCTGGATGGAAAATGGAAAAACACTTTGGGTAAAATATGTTTTCAGCAAGAAAAAAATCTAAACTTAATTTAGACTTCATGTACAAGAGAGGAGGCTGGAAGAAAAGACAGAAAAACCTAGTTTGTAAATGCGTGTTCTTCTGTAACTCAAAGACAATATGACATCATCCTCAGCATGAAGAAGGAAGTACACGATCGCTACTAAGATAACGAAAGTTGAAGGCATTCCACAGGAGGAGAAATTAAGAGATTATTTCAGTGTGTCTTATTTTATAAATAAGATTTTCACCAGGCGAAGTTGTGTATAGCCCTGTTCTTCATGTGTGTGTGATACACTGCAGTAGGAGGTACCAATGTTCACAGCTCAGGTAAAGGGAGATACTGCCCTCTGGATTGAACGCAAACATCTGTGAGAGGCATCGCTACCGAATTGAGGAGAAGAGAGATCCCTTCTGAGCACTGTCCCCTGCCTGGCATCACGGGAGGAATTTGACCAGACCTGTGTGGTCATGAGTCAAAGTTGTACACTCTAGTTCCAAGCTACTGGAACTATTGAGATTTAAACCAAGATTTTTTATCTTGATTTAAGATGATTTTTCAGGGGAGTTCAAGATGAATAATGCATCCCTCCAGACTTGTAAATGATTCTTTTATTCACAGAAAATCAAAGTGATGTACAAATGTGATTGCTGTCTTTGGGGAGGGGAGTCTATGTCTGCTCATCATTCACAGCAGCTACCAGAGCTGATGTGACATCTGAAAGGAATAGATGAAAGCCCCATCACAATTTGTTAAATAAAACCCATCTTAGTATCTCACTAAATAGCTGATAATCAGAGGTGCAGAATTCTAATCTGCTGTTCAGTGCTTCGATAGCAAAAGGAAGAGCTCATAGACTACAACCTTCAGAAGTTCTTCTTCTATAACTTCATGAAAATTTGCTTGTAGTATCCATGGAAATTCCCGATGACAGAAGTTAGGATTAAGACAAAGGGCCTGAAAAATACCTGGAGTAATCTGTTCTAATTCTATGCATCCCTCTTCTAAAATATTGTCAAAATGGAAAAGTGCAGAAAAGGGGAATGGAGAGTGATTTGTAAGAACACAGATTATTCTTTTTTTTGTAATTTATCCCAGCAAAATGAAAGGATAGTGAGATGGTCCCCCCTAAAATAGTAAAACTCACCAGAGATTGAAGTCAATATACACACAAGAAGAGATAGATACATGCTAGTTCTAAATAAAAGTGGGTTGGGAACCTTC
The DNA here is from genome assembly GCA_004320125.1 of Scolopax mira. Lineage (NCBI taxonomy): Eukaryota > Metazoa > Chordata > Aves > Charadriiformes > Scolopacidae > Scolopax > Scolopax mira. Next base: position 38,003 of record BJBW01007681.1, read on the forward strand.
TACTGACCCCCATCTCTCCAAAGGAAGTGTTTGGAAATGTTGTTGAGAGCCTGATGTGTGGGATCATGCAAGGCCAGACTGCCCACATCTGCTCCTGCTTACAACCTGCCTCTGCTTCTGTCTGCCACTAAGACAGAATTTAAATGAGAATGGGCTGATCTGCATACCCCATCAGAGACATGTGTGGCCCAGCATGGCCCAAACAAGTCTGCTGAGACCAAGTGTCCACCATACCAGCCACCCATGACCCCCGATGGAGATGTGGCCTGGCTGGCTGACACCATCAGAAGGTGCACGATGTGTCTGAGCAAGTGAGGACAATCGGGGAGCCCGACAGAGACCTCATGTTTTACATCCTTCCTCCTCGTCTTGATGTACTGTTTCAGAGTGAAGGCATGAAGCTGTTAAATGAGACCCAAATTTTAGCGTTTGCTAATGAGAAAAGGTTTGTATTAAGTGTTAAATGTGTGCTGAGTTAAATAACTGCAAGGCTGGAGGAAAGAGAAGTGTCTGATGGCCAGAGCTGGCAGTTAAAGAGCTTTTGAGCTGTGTTCCTCTTCCTGACAGTGATTCACAGCATGGCTCCAGGCAAGACACGTAACCAAGCTGAAATATTTTCTTCCAGCTGCAAAAGAGCTGTAATGCCAAATACAGGGAGGGCCTCTGAGGTTTAACTAATTCCAGTTTATAGAAAGCCTCGGGATCCTCACTAGGAAGCTGCTGGAAAAAGGCAAGTATTACAGTTTTTTCAAACTACTGTTCATAAATGAGCTCTTTGGCTTCACACGGGTGAAAAGCAGCGCCTGGAACTGCCTCTGCAAACAGCCCTGAAGGAGGGGGTTGGGATGTATGGGAAATGGATGTGAACCCACAGTGGGAGAAACAGCAGCAAACTCCACGCTCTGCTGCTGCTTATCGCTGTGTCTAGAGGTGATTTGGTTATTGGGGGTACTAGAGAGAGCAAACTTTCCCTGCTCTCAGCACGGTTGAAGAGGCTGGAGAAAGCTTTGTGCTGACAGAGGTTGCTTTTATACTGAGGGAAGAAAAGGAGGGTGGGCATTATGTCTGTGTCCTGCTAGTGCATCTCTTTTGAAGGAGGAGCAGGAGGTGGGGAAGGCTGCTTGCTCCTCCCAGGTACTGTGCTTGAAAAGGAACAGGGACCTGAGGACTTGTCTGAGAATTGGCAAAGGCTGTGGGCTGAGTACTAGTGATGCACGGTCCATGTGGGAGCTGCAGGACAGAGCACGCTGTGGCACCTGTGGTGGAAGCGGGCTGTGATGCTGCCTTGTGACAGAAGTTGTCCAAGGACATCGGAGCTTGGGGGGGTGGTGAGAGGTGTACAAGATGGTGGTGCTCCTGACCAGCTCTGGCCAAAGCTTTGTGGGTCTTAAGCAACTAGTTAATGTGGTTCTCCTCCAGGTGCTAAAGCCCAGCTGATGGAAAGGAAAGGGGTCAGCCTCCAGGGGAGTGCCCCACACCTGCACTGGGCTGAGGGAGGAACACGAACTGAGAACATCTGTCCCAAGCCCCCCAACACTAGAATGATACAAATGCCTAACTCTTATCTCCCCTGGTGCTCCCCCTTGTTGGCTAGTGCTGTCGGTGTCCGCCAAGCTGTCTGGCTGGTTCTCCTTCCAGCTGGGCAGCGGGAAAACCCAAACGCCAGCAGAAGCCACGTCATTTCTGCCAGGCAGCAACAGCCCCCAGCCATGGGCTTGCAGGAACCTGTGCGTTCAAAACCCTCTCTGGGTTCGGTGTGAAGGGTCCGGCGCTGAAGAGCAGCTCCAACCGCTGCCCAGACTGGCCAGGCCTTGTGGTCAGAGCCCTGACGTGGGACCGGTGCCTCCTCCAGCACTGTAGCACCTCTGTGTCCAGCGCCTGAGCGACCGAGACCACTGACCGGCAGCTCCGGCTGTCACGGAGCTGGAAGCTCGGGGATCATCCAGTCAGAACATCGCCATCGTTCACCGTTCCCATCCCGCTGTACCTTGCACCGAGCGCTGGGCTGGGAGCGGAGAGCCGGCCCTGCTGCAGGGGCTGGGGGAGCCAGCTGGGCCGGGACTCCGTGCAGTGAGCGCCTCCCGGGCCGCGAGTGCCCTGGGAAGGGCCAGGAGGTGGCCGAGAGCAGCTCCGGGCCCCCCCGCCACCGACCGGGAGAGCCCCGGACCCCGCTCGGCCGCCCGAGGGCGCTTTCCCCCGCAGGGCGCTTCCGCTGTCCCGGCAGGGCCATCTCCGCCCCTTCGCCGGAAGCCACGCCCCCAACCTCTCAGCCAATGGCGGGGCCCAGCGCCCCTCCTCTCCACGCCCTTCCCGCTGGCCCCGCCCCTCCCCGGGGTCCGCGCGCAGCCGCCGCTGCCGGTGCCGGGGCGGGCCCGGCGGGGCGGGGCGGGGCGGGGCCAGCGAGGCGCCGGGATCGCTCCAGCCCGGCCGTTACCGGCGAGCCCCGGGTGAGGAGCGCAGGGGGCTGCCGGGATCCCTCCCACCGTCACTGGGGCGGGGGGTGGTGGTATCTCCGTGTGGGGGAGGCGGCGGTGGGGCCGGGCAGGCCAGCGCCGCTCCGTTCCGGTGTCCCGTCCCCCCGCCTTGCAAAGGCTGCGGCCTGCTTGGAGCCGGTGGGCGCCGGCCGGCTCCGGCGACGGCTCGGGGGGTCTCTGCCTGTACCGACGGCAGGGGTTGCAGTCAGTGGCAGTGCCGGTGGTGAGGGCGCTGGCCGGCGCCGGGCAGGACCGGGAGCCGCCCGGGTTAAACCTTAGCCTCCGCCCGGGCACTGCACCGCGGGGGGAACGGCCTCCGGGCCGGGCAGGAGCCGGGCGAGCTCTGCTCCCGCTGCCCACGATGGGGGCAGGTGGGAAATGGCCCGTGTCTGCCGCCGGTGGGGAACGAGCCACGGGAACCGGGAAGAATAGCCCAAAACGTCCCCTTCTCCCTTGGGACCGGCCGTCTCCAGGGCTGTCGGGGGGGTGTGGGGCTGGCAGCTCAGGGAGAATCACCAAAAGTGTGATTTGAAGTACTAAATCTGTGCTGGCTGGAGGGAGGGGGCGCGGCGCGGCTGGAGTCGGGATGGACCCGTAGCTCCGGCCCGGCGCTGGGTCCGGGGGCGCTCAGCTCCGCGGTCCCCCGGGAGCAGCACCGGCTGCGGCTCGGGTGTCCCGTGGGAGCCCAGGGTGGGACACGCCAGCAGAGATGGCTCCAGAACGTTATCCTCCTTCGCCATTCCTTTCCAATTTCTGTGTTTTTTGGTGCCCGTGTATCCACGTGCGGAGTTTTGGAAAGAAACCTCAGCCTCGCAGGGTCCTGTGGGAGAAGGTGCTCCTCAGGATGCCCTTCCTCTGGGGAGCAGGTCCGAGGCTATTGGGTGCCTTTTTGGGTGCTCCACCGCCGCTCTGTTTTGCTGTTTTGCTCAGGAGTTTGGAAGGAAGCAATGATATTTATTTTTCCCCGCTGCAGAGTGGCGGATCCCACACCCCATGTGGGGCAGATGTCGTGAGCCGTTTCTGGGCTGAGCTGGTTTTTCAGGTGAGTGGGGCCACGGCGTGATCCGGTCCCCAGCCTGGCGCTGCCGTGATGCCAGGACCGGTGCCGGGGGGGGGGGGGGGGGGGGGGGGGGGGGGGAGCTTGGTTTGGCTGAACCCCCTCTCGCCAGGGTGGAGCAGAGCAGAGCTGCCTACAGTTCCGACCAGGATGTGGCTTTTCTCTTGCTCTGAAGTCGAGGGAGCAGCAGCCACTGGGAGCAACTCTTCTTTTTTTTTTTGTTTCTTGTTTTTTTTTTTATAACACAGAGGTAAAAATGAATTGTTTACTTCAACCTCTGCTTTCAAATCTAGCTCCGGTGAAAGTCCCGGGGGAGCGTCGCAGCCAATCCTTGTGACCAGAGCTCCGTTTCAAGGGGGAATAAAACACAAACAACTCTCCCGCGCTGGGCTGGTCCCAGCTCCCCAGAGCGGTTGCTCTCGGTGGGTGAAAACAAGCAGGAGGCGTTCGCCGGGCTGCTGGGTCCCACAGAGAGCACAAGAGAGGAAAAAAGGCAGCAAACAAAACCAGAAGCCTTGGTTGGGGTTATAAAAACTCACCGAGGTTAAAAAAAGAAAAGGAAAACAAAATCTAAAGGAATACTGGTAATTCATTTCACCTGGGGGTGCCTTTTCGAGCTGGGTTGTCAGTTTCCTCTGTGCCAGGCTGGATGCGGGGCTCAGCTCTGAACTGACAGGGTCCTCATCTGGGTCATTAGATGCCTAGACTTCATGACTTTTTCACAAAGGGGCTGCCTTTTCACAATGCCGGGTCTGGTATCTATAAATGATAAATTGTTTGATTACTGTCCCCTGATCCTTAGCCCAGTGCTGTGTTTCTGTTGGGTGATGGAAGTTCCTGGGGTGGTTTTTGATCTTTCCTGGATGAGAGGCTGGATGTGAGCAGTGGGGTTGGTTCTGGGGAGATGGGGACAGGACCTCTCTGTCCCCCCTCTGTAACCACCTCATTCCCAAGAGGCGCTGAAGCAGTATAATTTGTACCTGGTGACCAATTGGAACAGGCTGATGCAACATGGGACTAATATAGAGGAGGTTTCTGGGGGATTTCCACTGTCTTTAAGCTTCACGCGTAAGAGGAATTGGATGTCTTTAGCTGTGAATATATAGCTTTAGAGAGCGAAGCTTGTCCAAGTGCTGGCTTAACTCCCCTCCTTTTTCTTCTCTCCTCTTGCCACTAGTCCATCAGGAACCCTGGAGCGCCACGTGTCCATCATGTCCGACTGGGTGCTCCTCGGGCTGATTGCAGCGCTGGTCGTGCTGCTGCTGCTGACTGTCTTCGGTTTTGTTGTCTACTCGGGGCTCTTCACAGAGGTGGTTGTGAGTGCTGGCTCCCCACCACTTGGCAACATCACACTGGCCTACAAGTTCAGGGTAGGCCCTTATGGTGAATCCGGGCAGCTCTTCACGGATGGCTGCAGCATCTCGTCGAAACTCTGCTCCATCGGTGTCTACTATGACAACCCTCACACGGTAAGGTGTGCCCGGTGGGGCCAGCAAGCTCTCATGGTCGTCACCTGCGTTCCTGGCTTGGGATGCTTCCTGACTGTATCTCAGGCACTTGCAGCTCTTTCTCTATTGATGAGCACTGGGGTTCGTAAGATCTCCCAGATCTGCGGAGGATGCTCTGTGGGGAAAGGCACCTGAAAGCAGATGGTCTCTTGGATAACCCTAACTGAGAGGCGTTGGCTGAGCAAAGCTTGCTGTCTTCTGATAGCTCCTGCTGAACAAGTTATCAGCAGAATGATGGATCTGGTTATGGAGCAGAAGCCCATGACTATGACCCCAAGGTGAGGCATTCCTTGGCAGGTCCCCTGGCTGCAGAAAGTGCAGCTGAGGCTCAGACTTGCAGCTCTGTGGTTGAAAGCAGATGGTCTCTTCAGCTTGCTGTGTCCTCCTCCATACTCCTTCTCCTGTGTCCAGTGCTCTCATGTATTTCTGAGCTTCCCTGTAGTCCTTATGTCCCCTAAGAGTTCTTACTGAAACCTCAGGTGGTGCCTGCTGAGGGCTCCTGTCTGATGAAACAGTTACTCCATGATGCTCTTCAGGCTGAGGGGTGAGCAGAAAGTGCACTGCCTGGTGGCTGCCAGCCAGAGCTGAATACTCCAGCGGTTACAGTCTTGGACAAGGAGCAGACAAAAGTGCATCAGAACTTGCTGGGGGATGAGGAACCTGGCTGCTGATGCTCGGTGGCACTGGGGTCTGCAGATAATGGCATGTGGGCGTTTGTCCATCGCAGACAGCCTGGCTCCCCGGTAATTCTGCAGTAGCTAGTGTGACCGTGGAGGAATGCTGGGGGGGAGGGATGGCAGGGTGGCCAGCAGCCTTTTGTGTGTGCTCAGGCACGTATGCTGGGGTCTGGTGTGGGGCACAGGGCTTGGGCTGATAGTTCCTGCCCAGTGCTTCTGCTCTGGGGGTGACTGGCCCTGCTTTAGGAACCCTCATGGGCTGTGGAGTCTCTGCCCCTCTTTTGTTGCTTGCAAGATGGTGCTCCCAAGGGTTGGAACTGCTTAGAGGGAACTTGTCGGTGAAAACGTAGTGGCTTCTTGGAGCACTGTGGTGGGAAGATATGGGAGGCAACTGAGTTGTCTGTGCTCAGCAGAGCCTGGTGCATTCAAACACCTTGTGTCTCTGTGTACTGCGACAAGACCACTTATCTTAACCTTCCAGTTGTTGCTTCTGGATGATGGGAGGCAGAGAAAAGCCACCCTGCAGTGCCTCTTCCTGGCCTGAGAAGGAGGGTGGTGAGGAGGACGTGTGCCCCCCAGCATGAGCTGGGCAGAGGCAGGGTTCAACTAGATGTGCTTGACACTCTTGTCCACAAAGTGGACTGCTCCAAGGAGGTGATGTGGACATACCTGTGGTTGCCCTGCAGACTTGCCTCTGCTTGGGTACTGTGCCTTGCCTCTCTGTTTGCCAAAGCATGGGGTGGTGAAAGTTTGTTCTGCTGAGGCCCACAGAACCTGATAAGGATATTTGTGGTGACTCCTGCCATGGCTGGCACAGGGACTGCTTTCCCTGGCAGCACCAGACAAGGCTGGGAAGGAGTGGTTCCTACATGACCCTTGAAAGTTGGGGTGGCCCTGCAGGATGAAATGACCTCCTTTCTCTGGTTCTTTGTCTTTTCTCCTGCTCCCTGCAGCTGTTGCATCTCTGCCCTCAGATGTGGCTGGAGCACTTTCTCCTCCTGAAGTAGAGGAGACCACACTCTCTCCAATGTGGTGGAATAGCACCTGGTGGCCAAGGAGACCCATCTTAGTGTTGGTTCTTGGGGAGGTTTCTCTTGATTCAGGGCTCAGCTGGTGGAGGCAGCTCTTGACCTGTTGTGGTCAAGGCACTCTGTGACTTCTGCCTGGTAGCCCAGCTGGTGCCTGGTCTGGACTGAAACACGCTACTGGATCTGGAGACCCTCTTCCCTCCACCGCTGCTGAGGAATCTGTACTTGCTTGTTAGCAGATCTGATGTGGGGTGTGAGTGCCTTCAGCTGGTGTGTGAAAGGAGCTTCTTGCATGGAGCAGGATGCTGTGGGGAGCTACAATCCTCTGTGGGACCCTTGCAAAGGATGGTAGTGAGTTTGTGTGGGCCTCTAGATGTTTTGGAGGGTGCATAGCCCCAAATCTGGGTCAGCCTAGGTGATCCTGGTGGTGATGCTTTGCAGGGGAATGGCCTCCTTCTTGGAGCCTGTGGGGCAGGTGATGCTCAGGATGGGCACAGTGAAGGCTCTGGGCATTGCATGTGTGTGTGGAGCAAGCCTGGAGGGTGGTGGAAACTCTCGGGCATCAATAAAACCTATAATGCATCTCTGTGACCGGGCTTCCTAAGCTCTGGAGGCCATGTGGTTGCTCTTGTGACAGGAGACCAACCTGCCCTTAAAGGCTTGGCATGCAGCTCCTCAGACCTTGCCCTTCTTTGGAAGGGCTGCCTTTGCTCATGACGTTGGGCAGATGACATTGGCCTGAGCCTCCTGCCTCCATAGATGCTGTGGTGGCTGGGGCACAGCAGGGCTGTGCAGGTTGTAGCTGTGGTCCATTGGGCTTCACATGGTAGCATGAGCCTCCTCTTGCCTGACTGTCCTGGGCAAACCATCAGACCTGGGTTCTACCAGAGGAGCTGGACTGCTGGTGGGACCTTCTCCAGGCTTATCTGTGGCTCCTGAATTAGTTTCTGCGGAGACCCATGTCTCTCTGACAGGCAGGTCAGGCCAGGCAGAGTGCTGGGAGCAGGGTTCTCCTTGGGTAGGATGGGCAGAGGGCTGCCTTGCCTCTGGGTGGGTAAAGATGGGGCCAGTTTGGGGTGAGTTGCTTGGCTGGCAGCTGGAATGCTGGTGCCTGGTCTGCTGGCTCAGACGCCAAGCACCTGGATCCTGTGGGGTGCTCCTGTGTGCTCATACCTGCTGTAACCATGGTGGCATGGGAGCCAGGAGATGGTGTGCGCTGTTGGCTCCTTGTTCCTTGGAGGTCCAGTAAGGTGGGGTCAGTCACCCAGGCTGCTTTTTCCCTGTCAGGAAGAAATGGCCTCCTCCTCTTCCTCCTTGTTCTCAGCACTCTCCTGACCTCGGTGAAGCATCCTCTGGCAGAGGCTGGTCCACCCAGAGCTGGCCACCCACCGCGGATGTTGACTTGTCACCAAAAATAGACCTTTTGTCATCGGGCAGCAGAACGAGCTCACTGCCTGCTGTGTCCTGTGGTGTCCCTGGCTGAGTGCCGGTGGGCTCTGGCCAGACAGTCACCTCGAGCCCATCTCTCAGCTTCCAGCTCCTGGGGGGGGTTGGTGCCCCTGGTGCTGCAGCAGGAAGGGGCTGATGACCTGCAGGTGCCATTTGCTGTGCTGGTGGACTTGTTGCCAAAGGAGGCACTTGCGAGGAGAAGGGATGGGGATGCCAGAGCTGGGCAGCAGCAGCCGTGTGTTGGGTGGGAATAGGTCTGGGGGCAGCCCCATGGCCTGGAGCCTGTGGGCTGCCTTGGGGTCACACCAGGCCTTGGGGTGGCCGCTGTCACCACTATCCCTGGGCTCCCTGCTGGCTCTAAGCTCTCCAGCATTCACACAAGGATGCTCCTCAAGTGCTGCCAGACCCCTGCCAGCAATGTTTTATGTGTTTTAATGGACAAGATTAATATTAATTTGCACTTTTTTCCCCCCCTTTTTCCTTTTTATTTAATATTTAGCAGCCCAGAGGACTTCTCCCTCCTTCTCCCACCTCTGGCAGGAGCAAAAATAACTTGTCAGCAAGGACTGGATGTGGCAGGCTGGTTTGTGCTCAGCTCCAAGTGTTTCTGCTCACATTTAGCTGGAGGCACGTGCTGAGGCCTTTTGCCTGCAGTGCACGTGTTTGTGTGCTCAGCCATCGGGCTGTGCCCATCCTTGGATGGATGAGGCCAAAACCCTTTCTGAATGCTGGAATATGGGCGTTGCTCCCATAGGCAAAGCTGTAGATTAATAGGTTAAATAATTTTTTCTAAAACTTCTCTATCAGGGCACTTGAGGGAGCAGAGGCCACCCTGGAAGGATGAATTTGTTAAGGAAAGGCTGGTTTTAACTGGAGTATTTCTTTCCCTCCCATGAGACAGGCTTTGCCAGGCAGGGGAAGAGGTAAATCTGCCTTGCTGCTGCCCTTGAGAAAGCGACTGCAGGGCTGCAAGATACGAGAAGAAAGTGTAAAGGAGAAAGGAGGCAGCAAACGTGCCTGGTCCCAGTTGTGGTGCCCTTTCCAGCAGCTCGGGTCCTTCCATCGGTTGCTCTGGGGCTGGGGGTGAACCGTCTTTGCTCAGGACATAAATGGAGACTGCATGTTTAAAGAAATTTTATATAGGTTTCCCTTATCTCCTTGCTTCATCTGGGCCTTTCCCCATGGATGCCTTTTACTGCTGTCTTTGGGGTGGATCTGCTTTTCCTTCCCAGCCCCAGGGGAGCGATGCTCGGCGCAGCCCTGTCTGCAGCTCCCTCTCGCAGCACAGGAGGGCAAGAGAGAGCTGTCAGGCAGGACCCCAGCCTGATGGCTGCTGCTGCTGCTTCTGACAGTCTGATCTCTCCCTTCCTATTTACATCTGCTTGTGTTTCCCCTCCAGGCTGGTCCTGCCGTGCAGCATTAAAGGGTGTTTAAGAGAAAGGGAGGACAAGGAGCGCGGTGTGGGTAGTTATGCTGCAGGAGAAGACGTTGGTGAGCACAGGCAAAGTCAGGGATGAGACTGGGGACAGCAGAGCAGAGATCCCCTTGGGGGACATGTGGGGATGGGAAGTGATAACATGCTGACCTTATATACACCCTCTCTCTGCCTCCCACCACCCCCGTGGGAGCTTTGTGATGCCAAATGCTTGCGGGGTGTCCCTCTGTCTTGCTGTCACTGTCGGGCTTCCTGGCAGGTCCTGGTGAGTTCTTGCTGCCTTGTGTGGCAGGAGTTTGGGGACTTTGGTTTTCCAGCCCTCACCAGAAGAGGGTGGCAGAAGGTGGCCAGACTTGTGCATCTGCTGCTCCTGGTTGCTGGCTGCCCCGTTGGTGTCCCCTTCCTCAGTGGCTCCTGCACCCCTTGTTCTTCCTGGGCTCCTTTTTTAGGCTGGTGTGCTCTGGGGGCAAGGAGCTTTGTGGCTCTTTGAGCATCTCTTTGGGGATGGAAAGGACAGCAGCTCTGTTGGGGACAAGGGAGGGAGCTGGGGTCTGAGCTCAGTGGTAGGAAGGCATGTTGTGCACTTAGGTAGTATTGCTGAGAGGGAGTTGCTGGGCTGTTCTGCCCAGTGCCATGGGTAAACTCAAGTGGTGGGATTTTGTTAAAAACCAGAAATGAAAGCTGTGCCCTGGGAGATGCCAGAGTCCCACGGGCTGTCACTGTGCTGGGAGCAGGGCTTTGAGCATGCCCCTTGCTGGGCTGGGGGCCCCACAGTCTCCTATCTTAACATCAGGCATCCCCAAATCTGGAAAGAGAGCATGTTTCATGTCTTGCATGTTGTTGGAGTCCAGGATTCAAGGAGAAGTGGGTTTTTTTGTATTGCTACAAGCAGCTCAGTGTCTGCATGTAACTCTGTGCCTCAGTTTCCCTACTGCTAAAACTGTGCTGGATTGAGTGTGCCCACTTAGGAGGGACCCAGCAGCCTCTGGATTTCTCTCCTGCTTAGTGCTGGTGGTCCATGCTGGTGGGTTGTGTGTGTTCAGGCGGTTGCTGGGGACAGGTGCTCTTGCAGGGTGACATCCTTGGGACTGGGATGGAGGGAAGTTGGGGAGGTTGTGGTCACATCTCTTTTTAGCCCCCTCCTTTGGAGTTGGAGGGATGACCTGCAGATGGGGAATGGTGGTAGAGCACATCTCAACAGTCAGGTCTCCAATGGGGTTATCAGGAGAGACGCTTTCTGTGGTAACTGTCACGCACAGGTGGGTTTGGGTGAGCGCCCAGGTGGGGTTTAGTTCTTCTCTGCTACAGGTCTGTCTGCCCTTTCCCACTGGGCTGTGAGCTGAGGCTGGGAGGATCGTGGATAGTTTGGGTCTGGATCAGTTGTGGTGAGGAGTGGGCAACTGCTGGGCCATAGCATTTACCCTGATTCATGGTGACCTCTTGCCTCCATGCACAGGAGGTTGAGGTTTTGGCAGGTCTTAAGCCTCTCTCTTCTTCTGACCCCATCTGTCTGTCTCCCTTGATCAGGTGTCTCCAGAGAAGTGCCGCTTTGCCATAGGCCGAATCCTGAGCGAGGGAGATGCAAAGCCATCAGAAGAGCAGATCAAGCGGTTCCAGAAGTATGGCTTCAAGATCTTCTCCTTCCCTGCTCCCAGCCATGTGGTCATGGCGACCTTCCCATTCACTACGCCATTGTCCATCCATCTAGCAGTCAATCGTGTCCACCCAGCTCTTGACACCTACATCAAGGTAAGCAAGTGTGTCATGAAGAGTATTGCATGTGTTTGGTGGACTGTCAGAGGCTTCTCTTGCTGACAGTTAATGGGGCTGCTCTGACGTGTCATGTCTTGATGTCTTCCCTTGGGCACTACCATCAAGATCTCCTCCTTCTGCAATCTGGCAGGTAGTTCCCCAGCAGGGATGTCCTCCCATTCACTCCTTAGGCACAGGGGTGTCTTTTCTGCTGTTTTGTGTTTACGAGAAGCAAGTTCTAATCCAGTGAGTTGCTTCTCTTCTCCTTAACACAGAGATAAAAGCTGGTTTTCCCCTTGAGTGTCTCGCTGTTGTTAGGATCTGGCAGGTATGTGCCCCTTTGTTGTAATGCATCATGCCATGAAACTTCTGTTTCAAGTGCCAGCATCACTCATGGGGCAGCTGTCTTCTGCAGGAGCAGGAGAAGTTAGAAACTTTCTGGCCCGTGGGCTTATGAACACTTGATTTCAAGCAATATGTTGAAATTTGTGGCCCTGGGCCTTGGCTGGGCAGCTGGCTGCTGTGGGCTGTGTTTGCCCTTGCCCCTGAGCAGAGGAGGTGGCCATCCCCTCTGCTTCTGGTCTTTTTGAAGCTGGCTCTGCTGCCTCGCTCTGGCTGCCAGGCCAGCTGTGGCAAGGGTGTTCCCAAACAGCACATCTGACACAGACATCTCCACATCCAGCCTTTCCAGAGAGCGAGGGTAGTCCCGGCCAGCTGGGTGATGGAGGGAAGGGACTGTCCTTCCTGGAGAAGGAGGAGGATGATGCTGGGGAGGGGCTGGTGCTCATCCCCTGGCTTATCTGGCTGTCAAGTTCTGCCACTTGCGTTTGTTCGTGTTGAAACGCTCTATTTATAAACTTGCTTTTCCTGGCGAAACTCCCAGCCCTGTGGGGGAACCATGTGAATCCCTCCAGCCTGCGCCGTGCCGCAGGATGCCTGCCCGGCTACCAACCCCAGAACTTCAACCGGAGCCTCTTTGCCCACCCTCTTGTCCACCCCGGCTGGTACCAGCAGAAGATGCATTCACTCGAAGATGCAGCGAGTGAGACCGATGCCGCTCGTCCCCTCCCCTGAGCTGGAGAGCTGGTGGAGAGCAGAACCAGCTCCTCGCTCTCCTCTTCTGGCTTCTTTCTCTCTCTCTGTCTCTTCCCGGAGCTCTGCCGGCTGGTTTTGGTGCGGGGGGTACGGGGCCCTGCTGCCAGCCCTGCGGGGGCGTGCGGGGAGGGGGCTGGCGTGGGTGGGAGTATCAGGTTGGCTGCGGGAAGCGCTCAGCGACGTGGGGCTGACGCTGCCTTACTCAGGGAAAGGTCCCAGCGAGCGCATCTGTCGCATGAGAGACAGAGCTGTTGGGAGCTAAAATGGGAACCATGGGTTGTTCTGGGAGCACCTGGCAGCGTTTAATGGGAGAGACTGGTTTGGTTTTTTTTTTTAATTAAAATAATTAACTGAAATTGCATGGAAATGCAGCACCCAGGGCTGCGTGCGGGGAGAGAGGGGACACATTTAGATCTCAGTCCCAACAGCACGTGTGTCAGCATGCGTGTCTGTGTCTGTCCTCAAGTCTTGCAGCAGAGTGTGGCCCTCCTGCTCGTGTTAGACTGACTGTAGGGATGCAGGCAGGGAAGCGATGTCCCTTGCTGGCATGGGACAGGGGACAGTGAGTGCTACTGGTCCCCACAGGCTGCACAGCCCTGCCTTCCTCCTATGTGGCGTGGGGGACTTGAGAGGCCATTTGCAGCCATGCCAGCAGCATTCCTGCTGCTTCTCCTGCATCTCTGCAGCTTCTCCCTCGGGCTGGATCGTCCTGAGGCTGTGCTGGCACTTCCTGGGGCAGAGGGATGGGGAGGGAGCGGGGGAAACTTTCATGGAAACAGGTGACCTGTGCCCGCTTGGTGGTGGGAATGGGGGTTGCCATGGAGACAGCTTCTCCAAATAGCATCCTTCATCCCACCCCCAGCATCCAGCTCCCTTAAGCAACCCGAGAGAGCAGCGAGACAGAGATTTTTGCTTTATTTATTTATTTCACGCTGTGCCTGCTTTGAGAAGGGTGCTGTTAATGAGGGCTGCGGGTCAGGCCTGGCAAGCGTGCAGGTATCCTGCTGCCCTCCCATCCTGGTGGCAGTGGGGAGGAAGGGGATGGGATGGCAAAAAGCCAAGAGCCATGAAAGGGGGCTCAGTGGCAGAGATGAAACGCCAGCTCCCGTCAAGAGAGGGAATTAGCTGAAGTGGAGGGAGAATGGCATGGCCACCTAGTCATAGGAAGGAGGTGTGGGAGAGCAGGAGATAGAGAAGAGGGGTGGAAGTGGGGAGGGAGGGTGAATAAAGTCATGGCGATTCTGAAAAATAGGGAAGGGAACAGGAGGAGAAGAGAACTGGAGGGGATGTATGGAGTGAAGGAGCTGAGCGTTTGGGGACTGGCTGAGGGACTAGGACAGCGAGAGATGGTGAAGTCTGGGGCAGAGCTGGAGAAAGCCCCACCACTGGTGGCCCTCCAGTGCCCTTCCTGCAGCATCCCCTGAGGTTAACTGCTGGGGATGTCAGGCCCCTGAGGCCGAAGGCTGGTAGATGTGGAGGGGAAGAATGTCTCCTTCTGGACTTGCTGGTGCTATGCTGAATTTACTAGAGATGCCCATGGTTCAGGTTTCCCGAGCAGTGTGGGTGCAGTGGTGCTGGCTTTCAGCAGCCTGAGCGTCGTGTGTCCCAGTCTGCTGCTGCTTCAGAAAATTAAAAATAAAATTGATAACAATTATTAAAAAAAAATAGATAGGATGCCAGAGTCTCCTTTCCTTAGGGATAGAAGGGAAAATGGACTGGCATGGAGCAGGAGATTTTGTGGTCAGGCTGTTCCTGCAGTGAACTTCCTCGTTCCCCTGGCTGTCCTGAGGCTCAGGAGCTGGCATTTTCATGACTCTTTTGGGAACTGTGGGAAAATGGCTGCAGCCATCCCTGGTAGGTAAGAGCATATCCCTCCCCTGGGATGGCACGCTGGCAGCAGCAGCATCTTGCTGTCTAGAATTGCCTTTGGAGAAGCCCAGGGGAGCCTGCTGGCTTGTTGTTCTGTGTGGGTTATTTACGGCATAGGCTGGGGTTATTTAGTGTCCCTAGAAAGCGTTTCTTCCCTAATAGCTACTGGCGATGCCTTTTCCTCCTGCCAGGCAGGTATGTCCCACTTTCCTGGGGCGACCATTCCTGCTCTGTAGCACAGCTGTTTGTCAGACCCATCAGTCCTGACTCCAAATGCAAAGCTACTCCCTGGTGAGGACCCTTTCTGACAGCTCTGGGAGCATGTTGTTTGCCTGTAACCTCCTGCCATTTCAAGGAGCATTTATTCTTGGCTTGGATGCAATGAGCTCTCCCCGGTGGGCTGCATGTGCCTGTATCTCTCTGCATCCATACTGGGATCTATTGGGCACTGCCAGGTGGGTGGTCTCGGCTCTCCCAGCCCCAGGATTTCTCTGGCAGTCAGGGAGGTGGCTAATGATATCCGAGGTGGAGCTGGTAGGTGTCTCCCCCTGCAGCCCTAGAAGTGACTGGCTTAACCTGGCCTCATGGAAACATGGGGTTTTGGGGTCAGTTTTGTACTCTCTCCAGCTGAGGAGGATGAGGATATGCAAGTGGAGTGATGAAGGTGGAGAGTGATGCCAGCAACTGCTCTGAGCCTGCTCTGAGCCAGAGCATGAGCTGGCTGGCTCCAAACTCTGACTTGGCCTAACTCAGAAAACTGGGGTTTAATCTCTTTAGCTGGTCTTGAAAAGGCATCTTCCACCTTTCACCAAAAAACCCCAGCTCTTTCCCTTCCCCTGGGCTCTGTACTAGGACACTTCCCACCTCCATGGGTGTGTGAATCACTGCTTTACAGTACACATCTTGAGCAGTGGCAGCCAGCATGGACTCTGTGAAGCCAGGAAGGATTTGAGAAGTTATCAGGCTGGCTTCTGCCTGGCATGGGCTTTTCTGCACCTTGGCCATCCATGGGGAGCTGAGACAGAGTGCTCCGTAAGGTGCTAGAAAGGCATGACTTGCTCCTGTTTACAGCCAGGGAAATGCATTATTCCTTTGGCCATGAGCTTGGAGCGAGCTTTGCTCTGCTTGTCAGCTATGGCAGGTTAGGATGCAGTCGCCCCTTGCCTCTTTCTTTGATAAGCTAAATATACAGAGTTTGTAAAGTCTTCCACTGCTGTATTTTCCATATTTTTCAATCTTAATTCCTGGATTATTTTTTTTTTGGACCTGTTTTCAGCTTAGAAAGTTCAGTGGCACAAATGGATGCTTTACTTCTGCAATGGTCTTATTGCTGTGGTGCACGGACCTCTGGTGGAGATCTTGTCCCCTGCTGTGGATGCCCCTGTCATGGGTTTGTTCTAAGCCAGACAACAGAGACTTCAAACATGTGCCACCATCCTTTGATGGAGTTGTAGTTTCTTGATTAAAAACGGGAAACATTACTGAGTCCTGTCGAATGAATGGCACAAGTGCTGGTTCGTTTATCAGTCAGGCCTGTAATCCCCACAAAAATAAATCACGTTTGCCACCAGGATCTGACAGCTGTGAGCGTGTGCTGGCTGGCATTAATTATGCCGGTTTCCTTTGCTTCATGGTGATCTGGTCTGGTTGAGCCATCCATTTATTTTGCTGTGGCTCAAGCCTGTGCTTGCCCAGTCAGCTATTTGCCCATTTGAATGTTGGCAGGTACAGGCTGCTGTCTCTCCTGGGACTTCCTAGCATCTCCAGCTGGCCAGAGATCACTCTTTGACACGCAGACAGCTTGTCAGCTGGGGCTTCAGCATGTATTAAATGTATGTTATCTGGACTCGTGAGCCGTATGTTGTATCTTCCTGTGGAAGAGCAAACATTTCACCCACATCCTCTGCCCATGGTGTCTGGCTTTGTCCTAAATCCTTTGCCAAAATACTCGCTGAGCGCTCCTTCCTTCTCCGTGGTGCCACCGAGGTGTCCCCCGGCTGATGTGTACAGGATCTGTGCCATCCTTCAGACTCTCCTCCGCTACCCAGTGCCCAGAATGGCTTCTTAATGTGAATGGCTCTGTCTGTAGGGGACTGTGAACTTACATGTGGTCCTTTTCAGCAGCTGGCCTGGCGTGCCCAGCGCCCTTGTGGCCTCGTCTTTGCCCCCCTGCTCCCCTGATGGTGGTGCCATGGCTACTACCTGTGCTTGGGTTGATGTCGCTTTTCTCCCCGTCGTTACAGGTCTGTGGAGCTGAGTTCCCATCCCAGAGCGTTTGTGTTTTAAAGGGGAATCCATGGAGCGATCTTGTTCCTTGGCTGTGTCGGGGGTCTGGGGTCGGCAGCTGGTAAAACATTTGCAAAGAGGGCTCAATTGTTGGGATGTTTTTCCACTTAAATTCTTTCTCCTGGCTGATTTAGTTTGTTTATTTTGGGCTCTGTGAATGAAGCATTTTTAAATACCAGCTCACTGTGCGGGAGCGGTGCAGAGTGCAGCCCATGTGTGAGGTGTGTGAGCCTCGATGGCAGCAGCAATTCCAGCTGATCAGCTCCAGCATGAGGTTTTCCTCTGAGGGTCTAGGAAGCACTGCAGATGCTCAGCCCTCTCTGCTGGCGCTGTTCCTCCATAAACAAGGAAAACCATAGCTTTGCTTGCCCTTTGGTCTCCTGTGGCCTCTGGGGACCATGTGCTGAAGTCCACTGCCTGAGGATATCCATCTCCTCAGGGAGGACAGGGAGCGGGATACCTTCGTCCAGAACTTATCACCACCAATCTGAGACTTTACTGCCCTCAATGTCTCATCTCGTGGGCCTGGAAGGACTCATCCAGATGACCATGACCTTCTTCCTTCTTGCGTCATAGGTCACCCTGCAGAATATGCCTGTTACTTTCTGGGAGATGGAGCTCTCCATCCTCCTTCCCTTTTCCTGTGCCCCAAGGTGACCATGGGGATCAGTTTGTGGATTCCTTGAGAGAGATTTGGGGTGCTGGGGGGAGAGGTGGTGTCTCAACTGCCTGGTAGGTGGGATGACCTTCAGTTGAAGCCCACATGATCTGTAGAGTTACCAGGAAGATGGGAGGTTGTCTGATGCTGCTGTTAAGCCATTGTCATGCATCAAATGAAAACAGAGGAGGATGAAAAGCCCTTGAGAGTCATAAAGGATTTGATGTGCCTAACTCATATTGATGGCAGAGACGAGACCAGAGCTGACAGCATGACAGGCTGCTGGGCTGGCAAGGGCTTGGAGTAAGGATATGGACTCTGGGGAAGTGTTTTGGGAGTCTTTGCACATGTCTGCGCGAGTACCAAGCTGGGCTGCACATTGGGTCACGTGTGGCTTGTGCTCTGCAGATGGACCTTGCTAGTATCCAGTGCCCACCGATTGTGGATCTAGGGGCTGAACCTCAGTTGTCCCTTGGAGACCACAGAGCAGTAACATTGCAGTGGATGGTACTTGGTTGGTGTGGGGAGGTGGCTGATGATGGGAAACCCCAGGGAGATGCTCAGGGTGGATGATGCAGACAGACTGCTGATGAAGGGTGAGTTTTCCTTTCCAGATCTTTTATTTGACCTCAGCTTTATGGTCTAACTCAAGAGTGGGAAACTGATGACAAGCCACCCCAGTGGTGGTAGCCAGCTAGCAGCAGAGTTTGGAAATAAAGGGGAAGAAACAAGACCTATACTACTTATTTTCCCCCCTTAGAAACAAAACTCAACTCAAATGGTGCTCTTCCTTGTGACCCAGGAAGCCCTCAATGGTGGTGTCTTCATCATCTATTACTCATATCCATGAGTGCTACATGGTGGATCGATTCTCTCTTCTCCTTTAGGAACCTCATTGGACTTGGGGATGTGTTGGGTGTTTGTAGTCTGCTCCCCCAAAGGAGGCATGGGGATGTCTCATCCAACCTGCTGTGTGCTGATGGGGTCTTCCACCACTGCTCATGGCCACAAGAAAAAAAGCAGGGAGAGCAGAAGAGCACAACATCAGAAATGGCTCTGGAACAAGTGTTTCTGGTTGCCTGGGGGCTGGTAGGCCTGTGGTGAGTGTGTGTGGAGGTAATCATTCTCTCTCTTCTCACTAGGCTTTACACACCCTGTTTCTGCTGCTGGTAAAAGAGGTGACGTAAGTAGATGAGATCTTGGCCTTATTTTTGTGAAAGACAGTCTAAGGATGGGGGTTCTATCAAGCTACAAGTCTCTCCCTACCCATCCCTGGTTCCCTACCAGCCTGCATAATGTTGGGGATGAGCTCTGGAGTAGCTTGGCCAGCAGTGTTGGAGGATACCCTTGGCTGGCATGTCCTCTCTGCTAGCAGCCAGTGGAGCTCCTGGCTTGGGCTGGGCAGGAGGAGAAGGCAAGGGGGTGGACACTGCAATGCTCCACCCTGAGCCTCTCTGGACAGTGACATGCAATGGTGGGAACTAGAGAGGAACCCGGAGGTGTTTCCGCAAGGGCCTTTGCGGGCACATTCATCTCCTGCTGACCTGCACTGACAGCTGGTTTTCAGCAGTCCCTCTCCAGCGAGGCCGCCTGCTCGCCACTGGTTGGCAACCCCCAGCTGCATGTCACATCACATCAGCTGGCGCTTCCCCGGCGACTTCTATTTCTGAAATATTTCAAATGACAAAACCTTCCAAAGAAGTTTCAGTCCCATGAGTGACCTCACCTCCAGCGCTGGGCCGGGGAGAGCAGGGTGCCCGGGGGGGTCAGGCTGGGAGTGGAGTCAGGGGCAAGGGGTTTTTGGTGGGCGACGTTGTTTAACGCTGTGGGGACCTTGGTCCCGGCTTGGGGTCGGCTGGTGGGGTGGAGCAGGTCTGTTTGACCTGTGTCTGCAGGGCAACGCGCTCCTCCTGCGCCGCTAATGGAACATATGGGGATCCGGGGCTCTGCGTCACGTCTCCCGCCACTCGCAGCAGGCGTCCCCGCTTTCCCGCTTCTCCAGAGGAATTTGGCAGCCCCGGGCCACTACTCATCTGCTGTCAGTTTTGCCCTGGTCCTTGCAGGTGAGCGGTGACTTTAGCACTGGCCGGGCTTCATGTCTGGTTGCCATGCGCTGCCCTGACAGAGCAGGCATGGCAACCTTGTGCCAGGTGGGCCAGTGTGTGCCATTCGGCATGTGTGTGCTGGCACCGGGCCCACCTGGTGCTCACAAGTGCCTTTCCTCTGCTTCTGTTTTGGCTCCCCTGTTTGGCTGCACGGGGGCTCTGGCAGCATTTCTGCTTTGAGCAGAAAAGAGGTTTTCTGGCCAGCTTTGGGCTCTGGCAGTTAACAAAGGCTCCTTCCCTGCCTCTGCCACTTCTCTCAGGTGTGAAATCACCCGGTTTTACCCCCAGCTTCTTGTTGACTCCCTGCAAGCGTCTGCCCCAGCAGAGGGCAGAGGAGTCCTGGTCCTGGGGAAGGCTCCTGGCCACTGGTGGCCTCCCCAGTTCTGATTGATCACAGAATGGGAACAGCCCACATTGGAAGGGACCCGGAAAGATCTGGTCCAACCTTTCATGGGAAAGGGAATCTGGATGAGGTTATCCAGCACCTAGTCACATCTTGAAGCCTCCAGTATTGGGGACTCTACCGCATCCTTGGGGAGGTTGTTCCAGCTGGTGGCTCAACACCAGGTCTTTGCCACCAGTGCTTTCCTCTTATGTCCAGCATTTTGATCTTACTGCCATCCCAGCTCCTTTTCCAGGAGCATTTCTGAAGGCAGCTCTTGGAAGGAGAGCAAACTTCAAGCACCTGCCTTCCGATGCATGCCACACCATGGGGGCATCCCTGGCAGCTGAAAGCCTGGGCCAGTGCTGCCTGCCAGCCGGTGGTCCTGCTGGGGGGCATTCTCAACCCAGGAGGGAGCAAGAAGCCACCTCGCTCTCCCAGCCACCGTTTATGGAGAGCTGGGCCTCACAGCCTCGTAACGACTTACCCAGCCTTGCAGAATTGTCGCAGAGATGAATCCGCTCAGACACGAAGCTGTGCTCCCCCCTCGCCTTTGCAGCGAGGATTAATGACCACGGAGGAAGCTGGGGCTATTTCGTACGGCTGTCCAAGGGAGAGGAAGAACCACAATGGTTTGCCTTGGGCAAAGAGGGAGAGTAAAATACTACGGTGCTTTTCTGTCAGATCTCTTTATCAACTCAGGCTCTCCACGGATGTATTTATAGAGAATCCCAGAGGATGCAGTTGGCTCAGAAGGTTTTCTTTGTCAGGCATTTGGAAATGGGTCCGGCGCTCTCAAACGGAGACACCGTCCCAAACCTTGGGGTCTCCCCTCCTTGCCAGCCAGTCAATTAATTTGAGGAATCAGACCGATCTGCTTCTCTACAATTATTTTAGCCGGGTCCTAATGAGATTTTTCTGGGATGGTTCTTTCCCATAGCCCTCTGAGCCAGACCTTGCCAGCTGTGCCAGGCTTGAGAAACAGCAAAATGAACCCGATCAAATGCGAAACAGCTTCTTAGAAATACTGCTCTTTTCCAGCAAACGCTGTTGGCCCAGTTTCCCTGCGTGTGAAGCTCCCACTTTGAAACCTGTGGAGAGATAATACATTTGAAAGCGGTGGCATTTTTACCTCCAGAAAAGGGACCATTGTGCTATGACTAACTTGCACTTTTTTTTTTTTTTCAGTGCTAATTAGGGATAAAATGTAGGAAAGGCCCCGCTTTGGGAGAAAGAAAACATTTCTCATCTGCATCGAGTGAAAATATGGATGGATGAGTGGCGAGGTTGGGTGGTGATCGGATCACAGGGATGAAAGAACAAAATTGCATCCCACTCCTCCCCGTGCCGAGCGCTTACGTGCTGCAGAGGTACTGGCTTTGGGGCTGCCTTGGTGGCTGGAGACCGATGGCCAGGCCAAGCCCAGCTGTTTGATCCAAAGCAGAGGGCCACTCAGAAAGCCCCCCCAGGGTCTCTTCTTTCAGTAGGGCTATAAATATATATCTAACCCTGTTGTCTCTGCCTGCCTGTGGCAGCTGCTGCCCTTTGGATGCTGTTGGAGTTGAAGCTGCTGTGTGCTGGTGGGCTCGGACAGAGGCAGCAGGCTGGAGGTGCCCCGAGCTGCCAGTCCTCGTGACGGTGGCAGGAGCGGTGCTCTGTGGAGCTGATCACATCTTGGGGAGGTTTTCGTGGGCTCAGCGTGTGCTTTTTCTCTGTTTAGGCTGTTGCCTGGTGGCTGTCACTCTGCCCGCGCTCGTAGGGACTCGGAGCAGGGTATGGAGAGGTGCAATGATTAGGTGCAGACCGACGTACAACCAGTACATCCTATCCTGCTTTGAGGAGCAAACATCTGGTGCTGAGCTCAAGTTGTCCCAACAGGCTGCGGAAAATCACTCTGCCAAATTCTGGCCCTCTTGAACTCCTCTGGATTTGCCAGGACCGGGTTCCTCTTTGTGGTCTCCAGCTGCCTCTGCTGTTGCAGGGCTCCAGAGCAGCTTGCAGCCTGGTCTGTGAGCTCCTTGAAAGAGGAAGGTCCAGCTGTGCTTAATTCTTGGCTTGCAAGGCTTTTGGAGAGTGCTTGGGACCCCTCAGCTCCAGGACTCCTTTTGTCCCATTTCTTTTCCAGCATATGGCAGCTTATTCCAGCCTCTCCAGCCAAACTGGGGAAAATCAGCCTTGAATAGAAACGTTGGCAGTCTTAACTCCGGCACCCATGTGCGGAGCTGGCAGGGATAAATCCAGATTAGAACTGTCCCAACGCAGCCAATGGAGGTCTGCAGCCTGGCAGGGATGTCCGGGCATCCTGTGCTGCTTCCCCTGCTCCATCCCAGGCGAGCAGCAAGCTGTGGCAAGCCTCTTCGCCTTTGTGGCCAGCAGGTACCTCTCCTCTTTGCCCAGAGACACAGAAGCGAGAAAAGGCATTTGTTCTCCCGCTGTCAGAGCACAGCGGGCAGAGGAGGCAGTGGCTCCCTGGGGACTGGCTCAGGGATGAGTCAGTGCTTGTCCTCTGTCACCCTTGAGCTGACTTCTCTCAGGATCTCTTCTATGATGTCTGTCGTTGGTGAGAGACCAAACGTTACCCTCAAGAGTAGATCAGCACCTGGTGGAACCAGTGCCTCCGGGTGTGCCAAGGCACCATCCCGTTTCTTTGTCCCCAACCCACACAACGGTTGTCTTTCCTGGGCTCCTTGATGCTGTGGTGAACGTGAGGAGGCGGAGGCTCATGCCTGGCTTGAGCAGATGCATTTCTGCTGGATCTTCTCCCTCAGGTAGGGTGCCTCTGCCCTGCCAGGGCTGGTAGGAGGGCTGGGGCTGTAATGCAAAAAAGATTTCTCCAGCACAGAAGAGAGGGACAAACCTACCTAAGAGGGGAGGTGACAGTGGAGAGCCACCTCTCCTTCTGGGTAGCAGAGGGAAACTAGAAAGAGGTTTCTGTGCTGGCTTGGAACAGAGCCTAGGTAGAGATTTTGGGACAGGATCAGATTCCTGTGGCTGCCATGTCCACTTTCTCCAAAGCTCACATTTTAGAGGGTTTCAAAACATGAATCTCCTGGCCTGTGAGCAGAGGGGAAACTGAGGAAGGCTTTTGGATGTTTTCATGATGTGAGAACAGCCCAGTTGCAGCAGAAGCCTGAGTTCTGCTCCAGCTTGCACTCAGGCAGCATCTGAGGGGAGCTGGCTGCCAGCCCCTCCAAGAGAGCCAGGAGAGGGCAGGGACTTGCAGCCAGCCTCCTCTGGCACTGGGATGGCAAAACAGAGACACTGGGGCCACAAAATAGAGTCACTGGTGGGGCTTGGGGGTGTGCTTGTCTTCCAGGCCACTGGCATCTGGATTTTGCACATTGACATTTTGCATGGCTGCGTTTCTCCTAAAGCTCAGCGAGGCTCTGCCGGTCTGAGGCTGAGCTCCAAATTAAATGACACGGACGGTATGGCTTTACATTTCAAAGGGTCTGAGGGAGCAGAAGGATGCCTGGGAGTCTCTGGTGCTGTGGAGTAATTGGGGTGATGCTTTTTTTTGGTGGCTTTCACGATGCCGTGCCGTGCCGTGTGCTCGCTCCCCAGATGGATGGTTTTTACCTGTTCATCTTCTGCTAATGTGAGGAATTATAACAGCCCCGCGGGGATGAAGGGGGGTGACGGAGCCGCGTGTAGCGGGAGAGCAGGTTAGTAACTGCTCTGCATTCCTGGCTGACTGCTTACCACAGGGATAACTTGTGGATGGGCACATGTTCACATCACAGGACCCTTGGAAACTTCTGCTTCTGTCCCTGCCCTGTTCCACACACCACCAACCAAAAGATCTCCTTGTATATTTAAAGCTGTTTAAAGCGTCCATTTCCTTTATCTTCCCATTTCTGTGGGGTGGATCCTAAGGCAGAAGCGCTGCTTGAAGTTTTTAAGGCAGCTGGGAGAGTGTCTGGTCTGGGGATCCCTGTCCCAGCGCAGCACTGGGGGCTGTTGCCTTTCAGATGAAACCTGAAGGGATGTTCTGGCCCAGTGGGAACAGGACAGAACAACAGGGCTGCTCTGCCAGCCCTGCTGGGCTCTGTTCCCCTCCGTGGGGTTGTAGGGTACCCTGGGGAGGAGGGAGGGAGGGAAGCTGTGGCCTCGTTCCCACTGTGGACATGGGTGTTTTCTCCCTGCTGCTGGATGGCTGGTTCCTCTCAGATGCTCCTCTGGTTTTATTTCTGCTGGGAGCTGATGGCAGCTCCTTGACATGCAGAAAGGTAGGTATCTATCATCTGCTGTGGCCAGCTGCTCTTCTCTTCACGCTGTGCAGATTCACAGCTTGGGGTAACGTCCGCCCAGCGGTACAGTAACCAGATTGTGAGTTGGCAAAAGCTCATCAAGAGGTCAGTGTCAGAGAAAGACTTGCTCCCGTACTTCTGTGCCGAGCAGTTCAGGAGATAAGCAAAGCAGAAGCAGCTGATGTGGCTGCAGGAAGTGCCTGATGCTGCGGGCTCACAGCAGAGGAGCTCAGCCATCGGCTCCTCTCTCACATGCACCTCTAGGTGCCACCTTCGCTTCTCCCTCCTTTGCTCAGTTCCTGCCTCGCCTGCATCTCCCACCAGTTCCCCTGCAAAGCTGTGCCTACTGGTGGGACCTACTATGGGACTTGTCACATTGGCTCAGCTCTGGCTTTATGCTTTGCCATGGGGCACAGGGCCAGCGTCCAAATCCCTCCAGCCTTCCTGGGACAGGGCTGCAGTGGCACGGGGCAGAGTCTGCTCCCTGCTGTGATGAGCTGCAGCTGCTTGGGGAAGAGTGGATAGGGACAGAGGCATAGAGATGCTTCCCCAAAGCCCTCCCTGTCATCCAAGTACCCAGAGCTTGAGGGAGGGCACTATGGCACTGGGAAGAGGAGGGGGTGTCCTCTGGCTCTCTCACCAGGGGGCACTGATGGGGATCTAGGGCAGTGATGTTGGCTGGTGTGCCATTGGTGAGGTTATGCAGGGCTGCAGATGGTTTGGGGAGAGCAAAGCAGTGGTGGAAGATGGGGAGGTGGCTCCCCAGCAGGGAAAGACCTGGAAAGCTGAGCAGCACAATGTATATCCAGAGCTTTCCCAGCTCACGCAGCACCTCTGGGAAAGTATGGGACCTGGAAAGCTGCGGGCTTGTGGAAGGGCAAAGTCAGGCTGGGCTCCGTCCTCGCCTAACTCGCTTCGATTTCATCTCCTGATTGATCTGCGCAGTCAAACTCACAGTCCTGTGCTGGCGGAGGAACAGTTGCCAGACTGCAAAGGTCGCTGAAAGCAGCTGCTCCCCTCCCCTGCTGCCGCTGTTGCCAGCAGAAAGAAGAGCCTGGCTTTGGAGGCACTTGACTTGTGTCCCCGCCGGCACCGCCAGCCGTCACCTCCCCGCACACCCCGGCAGCGAGCTCGGCAAGCGCTCTCCTCTCTCGGCCGAGGTAATGAGCCCCCTGGGACTCTGCCTCGGGGTCCCTGTTGTGCCGAGGAGGAGGAGAGGGCTGCAGAGGAAAGGCAGGCTCCCACCTCACCTCTCCAAGCCTGCTCTGTGTGGGGTGAGCACCTGCAGCCCCTGAAATGGGATGTCCTGAAGGATGCCCCGAGCTGTCCTGAGGTCCCTGATGAGTTGGCTGTTTGTTTGCCTCCCTCGCCCCCTCCTCGCCTCTGCCTGCCTCTCCACCTCCTCCCGCGCCGCAGGCAGGAGCCTGCCCGTCTCTCTTCCTCCCGCTCTCTGCCCGACAGCGCTCTTCCTTTGCCCTGGAGATTTCCCCGGGCGAATCGTTGCCGCTGGCGGTGTGCGGTGGCTGGAGGCTCGGGGGGCTTCGTTAGCCGAGCTCGCCGGCGGGAGCTGTCACCATGCTGGGGCTCACCAGGGTCGCTAGCTCTTTGCCCTTTGGCTTGTAGTACTGCCAGTTTCTGGGGGTAGAGGTGCAAGCTTCTTGGACATAGGGGTTTGAAGGAGACTTTCCCAGAAGCCTGTGGGGAAATAAATGTCTCTTGTTCGTTTATAAAAATTCAGAAAGGCGCTTGTGCTGGGCTCTGGCTTGCTTTTAAAACACAGGAACATCCCCAGGGCAAGGAAAGGCGAAGCAGGAGCAGGAGAAGCAGTGAATTGAAGATGAGTGGTGACCTGTGGGCAGGTGTCCTGCAGCACAGAGCCCAGGAGGGATCCCTGTCACCCGAGGCAGGCCTGGGCCTCCCTGAGCAGGAGGTCAAATGGTCTTTCTCCACTGTTGGCTGCACTTAACTGATGGCTAGGAAGATCCTGTCCTGGAAGCTTGCTTTCTGCCATCACGTTGCCAACGTGCTGTACTGACGACATGGTGATGGGCGCCTTGATCATCTTTACCCATTCGTCCTCAGCAAACCAAGCTGAAACCCACTCAGTATTCCTCTTTGGTGGCCTTCCTTGCCTTCTAAATGAGGCTGATAAGTCTGACATAGTCCTTACCTCCCCACCGACAGGGACTTTATTTTGTCTGGGAACCAGGTGGTTGCCTCCTGGCTTTGCTCCGGGCTGCTGGTGGCTTTATCTGTGCAAGTTCATCAAGGTTAGGTTCTTCAGCTTCCCTTTTCAGCTTTCTCAGCTGCGAAGGGATGGTGTGAGGCTGAGCTTAGCTCATCGTGAAATATATTCCATGAAGCCTAGGAGCCGGGGGCGTTGCAGAAAGACAAGGTTGTTCAAGAAGGTAGGAAGGGACAGGGGTATTTATTCCACTGCGCCATTTTCTTCCCAGAGGCGTTAATGTGACACGTGTCCTGAGTTTGTACTGGTGACAAACAAACTGTGGAAGAGCAGCTGGAGATGCCTCTGGTCCTAGGAAGATGGCTTGTGGAGATGAAGAACAAGAGGAAAGGATTGAGATTTGGGGGAAGCGGCCTGGACCTTGGCTTGTGAGACTGAGAGCTCCCACATGCTGTGGGCACCAGGCGCTCCTGCTCTTGCTGCATCTGTGTTGCTTTGGTTTTGATGCACCAGGGTTTCATCTTGGGACCCATTACAAGTGAGGACGTGTATGAGAAGGTTGGGAAGGACAAGCTTCTACTGGTCATCCCTGTTGCAGAAGGGCAAGTACTCAAGCAAGAGGTGGCCCAGGAGGTCCAGCCCCATCAAGGTGGGCTGGGAATGTCCACCTGGTTGAGGAGCCTCCAGTCTCTCAGCTGTGAGTTAGCCATGGAAGAAGATCTCTTGCCACAGGAAACAATCTGGGTTTGGGTGTCTTACGGAGAAGTTGTGCTCTAGGTTAGGGATTACGTTCCCTGTGAGCAACCTAACGAAAAACTGTGTTTCAAAGAAGCTCTTTTTACCTGCGTGATGCCCCATGTTGGGTGGGAGGCTGCAGTGTGGTGGACTACCTGGCCAAGGTGGGATCGGCAGGAGAACATCTTGAACAATGATTCCTTTCCTGAAAGGCCCTGCCTTGACAAGAGGCAGAGAAATTGCCACAGCTGCTGCTCCTCACAGCCTTGCTAAGGCAATAGAGCAGGCAAAACGATTTAGCATCGCTCCAGTCATCCATGATTGCAGAGATCATTGCATCAACCCCTTCAGCTTTGTGATTAATGCTGAAAAAGCATCCTCTGAGGGCTGGAAGGAGGGCGTTGGTCCCCAGAGACCCGCACTCCGAAGCAGGGGCAGCCCTCTCCAGCTGTGGTCCTCCTGTCCCAGAGTCTCATCTGCCTTCTTTTGTGCATGGCTGTTGACTCACATGCTCCTGTAGCAATGGAGTTCCTAGGAATGGTGAGAGGAACCCAGGACTATGTCCTCAGGGGAGGAGAGAATATATGGATTTATGTGGACTTCTTGTCTTATAATGAAAATTCCGTGTTTGAGCTGAGTGATGAAAACCAGAGACCTTCTGTGTGGCAGCGAGGGGGAAGGAGGAAGAGAGGAAGGGATGCAACTGGGGTCGGGTAGGAGGAAGAGTGTGAGAATATGTAGTGGAGCTCTGGGAAGCTGGTGAGAAATGACTTCCCAGCTGGCTTTGCTTACCCACGGTGGGTACAGGAGCAAAGCAGAAATCTGGGGACGTGGAAAGCACTGAGTTTTTAGGTTAATTAATCTTTTTAATGCAAAAGTTTGCTTCAGTTCTGAACTGTATGCTCCAGGACTAATTACTACCAAATAACTGTGACACCGGGGGGGACCCAAGCCCCATGAATTGTGTGTGTTTGCACCATCTGCTCCTTAATTCTGCAGGTGACATTCCCGAAGTTGGGGGCAGTAAAATATGTCCCTGGAAGCACACGAACTAACATACTTGAGCGTGTCTGGGCTGGCAGCCTTGTCTGGGGCTTGTCCTTTCCCCACACCAGGGGCTCTGGCTGCCTGTGGCTACTTTCTGAAAGGTTTTGTCTCACTGGGACTTGCTGCCCCGGCTCGTCTCTGAGGGTGAGGGATGCTCCTGGAGGTGGGGCAGGACTTCTCTCACAGCTCAAGTGGGTGCTGGAAGGGAAGGGGGTCTGGAGCAGCAAGGCAGGGCTGGAGCTTACTCCCTTTTGCTGGAGGACAGGAAGGAATCTCCATCCTGAGGAAGATAAAAGTGTTCAACGACTCACACAGCTTCCCCCACAGCAACCTGTGAGCCTCTGCCTGGTCCCCATCAGCCCTCTTGGGACACTGAGACCTCCTGTAGCCCCCAGCCCACACGGACTTGTTCTTTGCCTCTCGGATCTGCTCAACAGCTGCGGCTTCGCAGCTCCGGTGGCTCTGCCAGGGTGATGTGGCCCTGGGCAGCGCAGGCGGGCGGGCAAGGTGTAAATTGCATGGTGGGCTGTCTTTGCCGAGGTGAAAATGAAAAACCTCTCCCAGCTATCGAGCCTGGTGCTTCACGGCTCCCCCTGGTCCAAATGTGCTCCCTCTCCCCACAACGGAAAGGATCTCGGGGGCTGATTTTCACCTGCCCATCCCAGAGCCACGGTGCTGGTGTGTCGGCAGGGCAGCGTCCTGGTAGCAGGCAGGATGGGAAAGGGGGAAAGGATGACACTAGTGCGGAGGGCAGGGAGGGATGCTGATGGGCGCGGGAGGTGCTAATTGCCAGGCGCTGTATTTTGCTACCTGGAGGATTTGCTCTCCTTTGGCGAGACTGCTTTGTGCCGCTCGTTCTTCCTGCTGGCTGACGGCAGCGGCTTTTTCTTGATTGCAATAATATCACCTTTTGTTTCTGAAACACCTCGCAACCCAGAGGATTTGAAAGGAAAGTGCACGTGCGTGGGAGCAGTCTCACCACCTCTGAAATGTTGAGTTTCTCCGGGCTGGGAAGCGGCATCTGCTTGGCAGCCTGGTGTTCGCGGCTGTGCCGTGTGCTGGAGCTGGTGCTGGGTGCCGGCCATGCCAGGAGGCAGGGTCTGCTGGCTCTACCTGCACCCACCTTGAGCCCTCAGTAGGCACCCAGGCTTCATCCTTGTCTCTGGTCAGGCTGCATCTTGGCAGGGAGAACCAGAATCACAGAAGGGTTTAGGCTGGAAGAGCCCTTCACAGATTACCCAGTCCAACCCCACTGCCATAAGCAGGGACATCTTGCACTAGATGAGGTTGCTCAAAGCCACGTCCAACCTGTCCTTAAGCACCTTCAGGGATGGGACATCCACAGCTTCTCTGGCCAACCTGGTCCAGTGTCTCACCACCCTCACTGCAAAACATTTCTTCCTTATGTCCACTCTAAACCTGCCCTCTTTCTGTTTAAAACAGTGGCCCCTTGTCTTGTCACTACAGACCCTGTAAAAGTTCTCTCTCCATCTTTCTTAAAAGTCCCCTTTATATATTGAAATGTCTCCCTGGAGCCTTTTCTTCTCCAAGCTGAAGAACCCCAACTCTCTCAGCTTTTCTCCATAGCAGAGGTGTTCCAGCCCTTGGACGATTTTTGTGGCCTTCTCTGGACCAACTCTGACATGTCCATGACTGTTTTGTGCTGGTGACACCAGAACTGGAGGCAGTGATTCTGGTGGGGTCTCATGGAGCAGAGCAGAAGGGTGAGCATCCCCTCCCTCAACTTGCTGGCCACACTGTAGTGCAGCCTGGGAGACACTTGGCTTTCTGGGCTGCATTGAAACCAACTTGGAAACTTGAAGAGCAAGAGGTGCCTTTATTTTTTTCTGCTGTTAGCAGCTCGGGCTTGGGACCGAAGCAGTATTTAACCCCAAGCTGCTGTCTGGGCAAGCAGAACTGGAAACAGGGATATCCCCAGTCTAGGTCTGGGATGGCGGGATGGCCCAGCAAGGAGTCTGTTTCCTGGCTGAACTGGGAGAGTGCTGACGGCTGCTGGGTGCTGTGCAAACTGAATTGCAAAGCATCTCTGCACTACCTAGTGCCCGTGGTCTAAGATAAGCAGGGATGACACACCGAGCGTGGAGTGTGTGAGGAAGCGAGGAGGATGTGGCACACAGCGCGCTACCTCCAGTCCTCGCTGGTGGCTTAGTTTTCAGCTCTAATTTTAGCAACTGGTTTTAGGGCCCTTCGGCTCCACGTGGTTTTGTTGTTTCTTTAAAATCAGTGCTGGGACTGAAGCATCCGACCCCCTTCACCAGGACGAGGAGAGGGTGAATGCCTCCAGCTGGAAGCAAGACATGGGGAAGTCGTGTCACCTGAGCAGACAGGAGGTGCTGGCATGTGGGGACAGGGCTGACGGGTCCTCTGGAGGTCCCCCTGCACTCTGCCAAGTGCCAGCTGACTTGCCAGCACTAACCAGAGCGGCCCAAGTGCCGGTGGCACACGTGAAGGGAGGCTCATGGTGATGCTCTGGCTGGCCAGCAGGATCCTGGTGACCCCCTCCCTGGCCCTGACCAGCAGCAGCCCCCATCGATGTGCACAAGCCCCTGTATCTTCATACCCATCATCTGTTCCTTTTCCAGGTGCAGTGGCATAATAACTGGAGACTGCAGCAGGGGGCTGGAGGGGTCCCTAGGCATGGCAGGGATCCTGAGAGCATCCACAAGGTCTGGCTTCCTGGCAGGCACTGAGGGGCACAGCACAGCCTGAGCACCCTGCCACCTCCTTCCATTTTGTCAGGATTCTGCTGGGATTTTAATGACTGCAAGTCATGTCTCAGACACCTTGTCATGTGTCTCATAGCCCTGGGATTGCTCTCCTGCCTGCCTGGGGAAGTGAGGGCATCCTCTGGCCAGGAGGACATGCCCAGTCCATTCCGTGGGGAGATGGTGGGGTCTATTCCTTAATGGATGAGCCAGGAGAGGAGAATTTGTGCTGCTGGTGAGGTGCCACCTCCTGCTGCTGGGGAGGGTCTCCTAAGATGCTGGTTTTGTGTGTAATCCTTGTCACCCTTTCTGATGCTTGGGGCCAGGGGATGCTCTGTGCCTCGAGTGATGAGGCCAACTTGGAGAAAGTCCTACAGCAAGTCAGGGGTGCTGGGTGATTTGGAAACAACCCCAGGGTAAAGGTTGGGCGAGATGTTATTTCACCTGGGAAAGAGGAATGCAAGAGTCTACTCTTAGATAAACCCTTGTTCCCAAGAGGATGGCGAGTAGCACCCCACCACGGCCCACAGATGGGCCAAGAAGGGGTTGGCGTTGTGGGAAGCAGTGGGTCTGACACAGCAGGAGTATGCTGGAGCTGCCATGTGTGTCGGGACTGAACTGGTGGGCCCTGGATGCGTTGGCCTTTGCTGTGTATGCAGTGGATTCGTATGTGCAGTTTGGGGGTCCTGAATAGAAATTAGGCTTGTGCACTGCACTGCTCCCTCCATCTTTGCCAGCCGCAGGAAGGGCGAGCTCCTGGTGGAGGCTGAGAAGGGAGGTGGCACAGCACGACCTTGCCAAGGGACGAGTCCCCTTCCCTGCCCTATTTACTGTCCTAGCCAGAAGCCTGGCCCTGACACCACTGGCATCCCACTGCTCGCCTCTCGCTGAGCTCCTCCACCCGTGTGAGACTGCATTTGATTTGACTGGAGGGCTCTGCCTTGCACACTCCACGTCCACCTTGCTGCTCCATCTGTTGGCTTCACAGCAGAGCTAGCGAGGGGCTTCCTCCTCAGCTGCAGACTCTGTTATTGCCCGTTGAGCATCTCTGTTGTGTTGCCACGTTGAGCCTTTGCTAATTTACTCTCTGCTTATGCCTTTGCCTTTGGACTCTGCTCTTCAGTCTCTCCAGGTTGTTTCTTTCCCTGACAGCAGCCTCACAGCCTTCCTCTCTGCTGGGATAATCCAAGCCCTCTTTGCCTTGTGCTGCCACCCACCTCTTGGTTGCACTTTGCTGCACCTCTGCCTGTGCTTGCCTGGCCTCTGCCTGCCTCCTGATCTCCTTTGGGATGATCACGAGGGTGATCTCTTGTGTCCCTGGGATGATCCTCTTATCCATTTCTGTGGATAATCCTGTTAGTCATTGCTGTTGTCCTGGCTCCCCACCTCATCGCCTCTGCCCTTTCAAGTCTTTATGCAGCCTCATCCCTTTGTCCCAGCCTGGACGGGACAGTGTTCTCAGCTGCCATGTGGCAGCTCCTGCTCCTTCTTGGGGACATTGTCCTCTCCTGAGCCTGGCTGCTGGTGCTGAGCTCTGCAGCAGCCCTGCCAGGAGCAGGGTTGCTCTGGGAGGAAGCACGGAAGCAGAGACCACCTCTCTAGCCTGGCTCCCAGCTTGTACAAACATAAATTAGAACTACCAGGCTCTGGTTGCACTCCATTTCCTTTTAGAAGAAACCTGGATGAATTGGGAAGGAAGCAAGTATTGGGCATCCTTGTAGCTGTCTGTAACAAGGCAGGCACTGGTATTGTCAGTGAGCATACGGTCACCTCAGCATCGCCCACCAGCCCGGTCCATGGCCATGGGCTTTGGCTGTAGGACGCTTGGGGTCTTCTGGCTTCAGGGAGACAAAGATGCTTCCCACCCTGTCAAGGTGGAGCATCCTGGGGAGCATCCTCATCTCTCTTATAGAATAATCTGTGAGTGTGAAGCATCATTTGGCTCAAGGGCCAATGCGGGAGCTTGCTCTTCATACAGGTGTGCATTTTTATTCCTTAAAAAGGCGTGATTCCCACGTTTGGTGTCTGTGGAGGGAGCATTGTTCGTGCTTTAGGAGAGTGACTGCTA
Source organism: Scolopax mira (assembly GCA_004320125.1). Taxonomy (NCBI): domain Eukaryota; kingdom Metazoa; phylum Chordata; class Aves; order Charadriiformes; family Scolopacidae; genus Scolopax; species Scolopax mira. The sequence continues at coordinate 70,789 of BJBW01007681.1, forward strand.
TGGCTGTGTAGTTGGAGCAGCCTAGACAAATTGTAGGGAATGGGCACATTCCAGATCCTCTCTTTAGGAATCCCAGGGCGAGCTTTAGGAAGTCAGCTTGGGATGTCTTGGAGCCTGGACTGGAGCTCTGAGTTTTTAGACTGGTTAGAGACCTCATATGAATTTAGTGCAGGTCTTTTTGCTCTAAGATCCTTTGAGTTGTCCCCATCTGCATTAAGTGGTGGAGGGCCAGCTGGATTCATCCAAAAAACCTGTGAATCTTGGAGATACCCCTCTCTGGTATGTGTTGCAGTAACTTAAAATAACGAACTGAGCTGAAGATTGGCTGATGGGCTGGTGGTTGGTAGAGCAAGGGGCAGAGCAGCGGGGAGGGCTCTTGTCTGCGTTGTCACTGAAAAAGCAGGAGTGATATGAGCCGCCTCTGCTCTCCTGCTAAAAACAGCCCGGCTTGTTTTTTATTTAATACAGTTTTGATCTGTGTGTGTTAGTGTTTCACCTGCCTGCGAGTGGGAACTCCGGGCTCCATGCGCCTTGGAAGCCCGCCTGCGTCCCTGCGCGTCCCTGCGGCACGGGGCTCCTTGGCTGGGGGAGGGACTCCGACGAAATTCAGGCTGGAAAGCATTGGGATGGGACGGGTGAAGCTTCTGCTGGGCTTCGTGTTTCTGCTGCTGAGGTGCCACTGGGGGTCTGCAGAGCCAGCTCCTGCAGGGTTTCCTAGGAAAATAGACCCCGAATGGTTCACCTGTGTGTTTTTTTCCCAGCCTTGCTTGCGCAGCATCCTGCCAGCATGGAGGGGGCTCTCAAGGTGGCCTTGCTGCCAGCGTCGGGGAGAGGGTCAGTGTTGGCTCCCGTCTGCTGTGGGTTCTGCCTGGTGCTGGCATTTGGCTGGGAAATAAATGATTGGAAATCAGCTTGGTCCATTCCCAGGGGTGAAGGGGGTCAGGAACAAATGGGGGTTTGTAAGGTCATGATTGATGCGTCCATAGAGCTTGTCCTTGGAGAGGGGCCAGCCCTGGCTTCAGAGAGCCCCGGATGGGTGGGGATGCTGCTGGAGGATGTCTGGGCAAGCCGTGTCAGGGAATGTGGCAGAGAAGAGGATGAGGGGAGTTGTGGCAGGGAGGAAGAAGAGGATCACTGAGTTAGGGAAGAAGAGGAGAATAGTCAGGGCAAGATGAAAGAGGAGGAGAGTCGGGGCAGGGAGAAAGAGGAGGATAATCGGGGTGGTTGCAGGGTTAAATAAAAGCTGTCAGTGATTTGAAAAGGGGAAAGAAAGAAAAAGAAAACCCGCTGAAGAGACACTCTCCTTCTCACCCGGCTTTTAATCAGCCGCCCCCTCTGCCAGCGAGCAGCTGGCGGGCGGGCGGGTGAGGAGGGGGTGGCAAGAGGGGTCCAGCTGCTCCTCGGCCCAGCCCCAGCCCCCCGAGAGTCCCTGCAGCCCTGGCTCGGCGTGGGCTGGGGCATGGCCTCGGGGGACGTGCTCCCCATCACAGGGCTCCGGGGGGTTTGGAGGGGAGGCTGAAGTCTTGAAGTGTGGTGCCAGGGGGAGGTGGGGTAAGGAAGAGGAGGAGGGGGAGTTGTCTGAAATGCCAGGGATTCATCTCCCACTCCCCCTGCCCTCACCATGCTGAAAGGAGCTGCTTGAGCTGTCGGCTCTGGATTATATTAATTAGCGGAGAAGTGCTACGCCTGCTTGTGGGGCCGGGCTGCCAGGAGGAACGGGAGACTTGGCAGGTTCATGCAAAGCAGCTGCCGGGCTCCCCAAAACCCTTTGCTGCAGCCCAAAATCAAGGCTGAGCTGTGGGAGCTGAGTCTTCCTGGGGCTCTGGCATCTCCTCCTTGAGCCCGGCTGGCTGCTCGCCCCCAGGGCCAAACACACCAGCCCTTGCACGTGGGGGGCTGTTGTGATGGGGAAAGCAGGGTTTCAGGATTGGACCCAATGCTTCTCATTGGGCCCCCACGTCACTGTGAGAAGCAGGTTGGCCTGCGACACTGCCAGGTCAGTAGGTCCACACGGTGGGGGGCTGCCAGGGCAGGGGACAAGGACACATCCCTCACACACGGTTGCCTGCTGTCTTTCAGGAGAGGAAGCTGTGTGCCCACCCCAGGATCGAGATCTACAAGGAGGACCGCATCTACTTCGTGTGTCCCCTCGCTCGCCAAGGGGACTTCTACGTGCCTGAAATGAAGGAACTGGAGAGGAAGAGCAGGGCTGCTGCAGTTGAGGCTGAGGATGCCCAGACAGACATCACAGGTACCATGGCTTGTGCAGGGGCGCTGTCCTTCATCAGCATCAGCCCTCCCAAAAGCGGGGGTCCTGGTGTCCCCCCCAAGTTCTGCCACCTGAGCAGGCAGAGAGGGGCCAAGCTGCACCTGCCTGGCCCTCAGCCACTGAGTCTTAGCACACCTCTTCCCCTCACCCTGGACTGAGATAGGATCTTGTCCCCGAGGTGTCACCCAGTGCCTCGGGGAGCACCCGGGCACCCCTGCGGCACCAGGGTGAGGGCCAAGCTGCCGCCGAGCCGCCAGCCCACTGTTGTCAGAGCAGAGCTGGATCTCGCAGCTTTTGGTTGCAGCTGGGCTTGTTTTTCTCCTTGTCATATACATCTTCCTTGATCTCATCTTCATCTGTTACATATTGGGATTGCGAAGAGCTTAAATACCAGGTTGCTGTAGCTGGTGGTGGAGTTACCCGATAGCATCTGCTCAGCGAGATCTGTTGGAGCCTGGATGTATTCATACAGGAAGGGACCACAATGGCTGTAGGCGCAGAACAGCAGTGCTATAGTAACCCGAAATGCTAGTTGCCGTCGCCGGCCCACGTGCTCACATGTCTGTGAGATGCAGGAGCCGGAGAGCCGAGCATCCCCGGGCCCGGCATGGTGCGGCCGAGCTGGCTGCTGGCGGGGGCGACCACCTCCTCCCGCCCCACGGGTCACCCCGGCTTGTGTAACGGGCATGAAATAACCATGCTGGCTCTCCTCGCCTCCCGGGGAGAGTCTGGTCTTTTGTTTTAACACGTCTTCAGGTTTGGGTCGCTTTAATTCTTAATCGCGCGCGGCATAAAAAGCAAACCTGGGAATTGCTTTCTGGGAGCTCTGTCCATTTAGCGCTGTAACGAAGAGCCTAAATGGAGCGGTTTTCCAGCTTCACGTGGTCCCGTGATTTTCGTGGTGCTCCCTGGGCTCTTCGCCTTTTTGTCTGCCTTGTGTCGGGGCAGCTGCTTCGGGTTGGCCAAAGGGACCCCCCCTCCCTCCAGCACCTTCCCGTGGTTGCCCCTTGGTTTTGGAGAAGGGTTGGCAGGACCTGCGTGAGCAAAAGCTGCTTCAGATGGGTGGCTTCAGCGTCTGTGCGTGCTCCTCTCTGCACCGCTCAGGAGGTGCACCATCCCACAGTGCAGCCTGGGGATGCCCCGTGCAGACACTGTCCTGTGCCCTGGCTGTCTCCATGCTTTCCCTGGGACCTGCCCTGCTGGAAGAAGGGCTGGGAAGGTTTTACCGATTTTAGACAGCAAGTGATGTTGGACTTTCTCATGTGGGAGACCCCTACCCTGGCCCAGGCTTCCTGGCAGCAGCTTTTGGCAGCTCCTCCACCACCCCTCACCTTCCAGTCACAGAGATGAGCTTTCGTAGGTGCAATCTGATGCAGTGTCATCTGCTGAGTCTGCACAAAACCAGCTTAAAATAATAATAGCTGTGAGAGGTTGGCCTTGCCTCTGAGACTGAAGAGTTGAGCTTGAACGTTGGCACCGTGAGCACCATCGCCGGTGGGCACACAGATGTGGGGCAGCACATCCTTGCTCTGGCCATCAGAAAAGGCCAAGGAGGTGGCAAGCTTTCAGGGTGCTTGTGCTGCTCCTGCCTCCTGAGGATCTTGGAGGTCCCTGTGATATCCTGCATCCCTATAATGTCACAGTGCCCTGGACCGGCACAACTGCTGTCACCTGGAGGGGATGGCATCCTGTGGGAAGGTCCTGGCACCCGGTGAGCATCCTTGTCCCATCACTGCTGGCCTGCTGATGCTGGGGACTTGGTTTGCAGCTGGTGGTACTGCCTCAGCTGAATGGTTCAGCAGCCATCAGGCTGCCCTTGGTTCAGCCACAGGTTCAAAGTCAGGAGCCAAGGTTGGAGGTGACATCTGGCCTCCTCGGGTTCCGCATCTCGCTGCCAGAGCTCCACATGGGTTTTCTGAGCCCCAGTGTGAGAGGACTTCTTGATGGAGGGGGCAGCCAGCACATCTCTTCTCTGCCCAGCCACTCGCTGGAGATGCCTCGAAGATGAAAACACCTTGAAAACACCTTGAAGATCACGCCTTATGGATTGAGAGTGGTCCTCCCTTCCCAAGGATTTTCTGTGCTGGGATCTGTGCAACAACCTCTGGGTTGAGGAAGAGAAAGCCACAATCTCTTTTCCCATCCTTTTTTACCTGCTCAAGGGAGACGCCTCAACAAGTGCGATGGCCATAAGATCTTCATGATCCTGCAGATGCCAGGGTGTCTGTGACATCTTTCAAGTTTTCCTCTGCCAGCTGGAGGGTGGGTGCAGTAATGTACCTGTCTGCTTTTCAGTGCAGTCCCCCCTCAACTGTGATTGCATGGATTTGCATTATTTCTTGATCCGCCTCAGCTCTGCCAGTGTTCCAAGCGGTCCTGTCCCAACAGAGGCTCAGGCAGTACTGGGATGCTCCTGGGAGGGTGGGAAAGGGTAATGGTCCCTGCTGGTCCCACTCAGCTCCTCTGGCTGTGCCTCGGCAGCACAAATCCAGATCCAGAGCAAGCAGGGGGGCTGGGAAGGTGCCGAGCTCCTTTCCCTCTCCCTGAGGCAGCTGAGGATGCGCTGTGTGTGGCGGCTTTGGTCTCTCACTCCTAATGTGGCAGCAGATGATGCCCACTCTTCCCCCTCCCCCTCACAAAATACCGAAATAACAGCAATGAGCATGCGATTTCAGAGCGAACATCATCTCTGGTAGTGCTCTGTGTGGACGCAGCACCTTTCGGTCACGGCTGATGAACTTCCCTGCCAGCAGCTGCATTAGGCTCTCCTTGAAGTAAGGACTTCAGGAATTCCCAGGGTAAGGTGCTGCCATCCCTCCTCACCTGTCGGCGTGGCTGGTGCCAGGTGGGACCGAGCGACTTGGGTTTGCAAGACACAGCTTGGATTTGTTTTCCTGAGCCTCCTGACCTTGGAGCACAGCTCTCCACTTAGGCTGGCATCTGCTCTTCTCCTTGCCCCTGAGCTCTCCCTGCCTGGCTCTCCGAGTGAAGCCAGTGGCCATAAAGGCTGCGGGACGTGGTCCAGGGTCCCTGCTTTCTGCTGCCACTCTGTGAGGAGGGCAGGGGATTGGCAGCTCCACTGAGGACAGGCACACTCGGCACGCAAGGAAGGGGCCGGGGGCTGTGGCTGCCTCCGCACCGATTCCATCCCTTCTTCACCATCATCAGGGTCATTGGAAAGACGGGAAGCATTTTTGAAAGGCGGCTGACGGGTCTCCAGGGGGCCAGTGTCAATCACGATTAGTTGTTTTGTACTTAATTATTTTCCAGGGCTTTGGCCTCGGCGCGGCGCTCAGCGAGCCCTGGCTCCCAGCTGGCTCTGGGCAGCCCACTCTCCAGCCTGACCCCGCTGCTGGCGAGCAGGAGGTGAAAGCAAACAGAAGCAGCCTCGTGTGACACGGGCTTGCTGGCATCAACACGGATGGTTTCTAAGCACATGGCTCTGCCCGGAGTCTCAGGTGCTGGTGGTCTTGGAGCAGAGGTCTGGGTGCCACCGATGGCATCACCCACTGAGCCTCAGTGCCATGGGGGGCATCTTCCCCAATGTGCTTCCATCCTCTGAAGAACCCTGCCGGTTCTGCCTGTGCCTCCCAAGAAGGGTCTCAGTGGGCAGCTCCTGCCATGCCATCATAGAATCATCTGGGTTGGAAGGGACCTTCAAGATCATCTAGTCCAGCCATCAACCTAACTCTGACAAAAAAAACCCCACATCACTAAACCATGTTCCCCAGCACCATGTCAACCCGTCTTTTGAACGCCTCCAGGGATGGTGCCTCAACCACCTCCCTGGGCAGCCCATTCCAAGGCTTGATAGCCCTTTCAGTGTAAAAATTCTTCCTGATATCCAATCTGAACCCCCCCTGGCGTAACTTGAGGCTGTTTTTTCTAGTCCAATCGCCTGTGACTTGGGAGAAGAGATCGTCCCGCTGGTCCACCTGCCCCAGCCCCTCTCCTGGTGGCTGCATGCGACTCCTGATGGCTTTTGGCAAGCTGTGCCCCTCCTGGCAGCACATTGATCTATTATTTAATGGCAGAGGCGATGAATATTTGATTGAACAAAGGAAAGGAGAGGGCCCGGTTGCACCAAGAAGGGACCAATGCTCAGGCATCAGTGTCCTGCTGGGGTGGTGCAGGAGGGGATTGGGTCCTTCTTCCTGGGGGAATCTGGGGATGCTGGTACCTGGGATGGCACAGGCCTGAGCTGCTGGGGAGGGGTGGCTCCCCATCAGGCTCCCCATCATGGGGTGAGCGGTTCCTGTTGCACCCATCCCTGGCTGATAGGCTGGTGTTAGCTGCTTGGCTTCCTTTCTTCTTAGGTGGCCCTGGCCTTTGAGGTGCTCCTCAACATCCTGGTGGGGCTTCACCCCAGGCTGTGCCTCATTTTCCCAAATTAAAACTTCTTGGGTTCCGTGTTGCTCCTGAGTGAAGATGCAGTGGGATGTCTGTGCTGTTCTTGGGGGAGGAGAGCAGCGGGGTGTGTGTGTGTCCATGGCACAGCTGGCACCCTGTTGCACGCCAGAGGGAAAAGCCGTGCTGGACTGGGGTGCTGGGCCAGCTCCCAGCACAGGGACCAGCCTTGGGAAGTGGGATGCAGGTGATGGGCAGCAGCTTGCTGGGAAACCAAGCAAGGTTCCCAGGGCAGGATGAAGAAGTGGGCACGAGGGCTGTTGGAAACCTTCATGCCCATGGGATGAGAGCTGAACCCCTACTTGCCCACAAGGCACCTTCCAATGAGGCTTTGGTTGCCCTCTTGGGGCCCTGCCGCTGGAGGTTCCTGCCATGTCCCCCTGCCAGAGCTGAACCCACGCTGTCCCCAGCAGCAGCAGCTCCATCTCTCAACCCTGCCCACCCCAGCCATCCGTCCCCAGCCAGGCTGGGTGGCCACACCAGAGCCAGCATTGTCCTGTGCACAGGAGAGTGAGGCTGCTGAAATGGGCAAATTTGCCAGCTGAGGCTGCTCAAACATGATCAGAAGTGACAGAGCGGTGAAAAAGTGCCTGGCTGAAAGGAAACAGGACTCGATTTATTGTCGCCCATAGAGCGAGGGAGAAGGAGGCAGCTGCCCAGGGTGAGGACAGCAGTGATTTCCTGTGGTGGCAGCTCAGAGGAGCGCTTTGGTAGGCTTCATCCCCATCTTCCACTTCCCAACCTGCTGCTCCTCTCCTCAAAAGCTCCTTTGCTTTGTGGCATGGAGTGACATGATGGCTTCCCAGCTGGAGCAGCCCCCAGGGCAGTGTGGGAGGGATGCTGTGCAGGCAAGCCCTCATGGGCTTGGGGGGTCACAGTCACTCTTGTCCTGGGTTTCAGAAGGATGTGAGATGACCATGAATGACGTGAGTTGTCATGAAGCCATGGTGGGTGGGAACATGTCCATGTCGCCTCAGGCCACCAATTTGGCCAAATTGGATTATTGTTTTTTTAGACCTCTGCTAGAGACCCTTAATTGGCTTCGAGGCTCAGGGTCTGTGTGCTCCCCTCCGTCCCCTGCAGCTCTCCTTCTTCCCAGAGGCTCCCCGCTGACCCACTGCCCTGCTGTGGTCCTGCCAGGTAGGATGGAACCTCCTGGCTTTCTCCTGCCCACTCGGTAGCTGCCATCCCCTTCGTTGAGCGCCTCACCAGCAGCGTGCAGAACATCCTTTTCAACTTAGAGTAAATGTAGTTTCCATGTCGAGGTGTTCCCTGATGCTGCAGCAAAGGCTGTGCGTGCCAGCAGGCAATGGTTCTTTTCTCCTTTTCATGGAGAGGGGTGTGTGTGTCACCAGGCACTGCTTGGGTGGGCAGCTGAGGGCTTAGCTTGGGCCAGCCACTGAAGGAGTTGCATGCCATGGCCAAGGTGAGAGGCTCAGGCTCCTCTCTGGGTGCCCACCAGCTGGGATGAAGCCCGTGCGCCATCGAGGTAGAACGAAACTGATTCTCTGGGTCTTTCCCGGCTGCTCCTCGTCCTGCTGACACATCTCGGTCCTCTCTGAACAGCCCTGGCTCAGCCGGCAGGACCGTGGGATGATGCCGCTCAGAAGGCAGAGGACTGCCATTTACAAGCAGTTCTGCTGGCAGCCGCCCAGGCCGGGAAGAAAAACAGCAAGAAAAAGGGATTTGAGGGCGTTTGGAAGGAAAGTTCCCTCCCTGGCGGGTCTCCTTCAGGAGATGGATGGCTGCTGCTCAGCTGAAGAAGGGTGAGCAGCCCAGCCCCAGACACCCCGTCTGCAGGAGCCCGGGGAGGCTGGAGATGCTGTTGGGAGCCCCATGCCAGTGGCTGGGGATGGACCGTGCTGGCAGAAGCTGGCATGGAGGAGAGGGCTCTTCTTTCCCACCTGTGAGCCCCTCCGTAGTTGTCACTGTCCTCTTTGCCACTTCCCAGTACTCTGCTGGTGCTACTGCTGCCGAACAGGGCTCCTCCTGGTTTCCCTGCTGGTGTGGGACACAGTCCTCAGCAGGAGCATCCAGCCTGGCCCAGATGGATCCCCTGGGGAAGCATCCGAGCCCGGCACACGCTTCCCACCGGTGTGAGGCAGGCGGAAAGAAGGTGGAGTGGGGACGGCCGTGATGGAGGAGCCCGCCCAGAGGTTGTTGCCCCTCTCTTTCTTATTTAATGATGTGGATTCTGCCGTGTCGTAATCAGCGACATGTGGATCTGTGATGTCACAAGTAACCACGTGGATCCGTGATGTCATAATTAACAATGATTAATGTTTTACAGGAGGGTTTTGTCTCCCGTCTGGTTGCTCTGGCAACAGCACCGAGCTGTTGGTCTCAATCTGACACGCTCGTCTCATTGTCGACTCCTTAATTGTGTTGTCAACTGAGCTAATGAGGCAGGGATCCGAGGAGGGGGCAGTGGGCCAAGGGTCCACCCAGTCAGGCAGGGGCAGCCCCCGGGGGGGGCTGTGCCAGGAGAGCGGGTGTGAGTTGGCAGGGAGGTGACATGGAGAAGAGCTGAGTGAGCTGGGAAGGCTCCCCCCATCCTCTGGCACCCCCAGTCCCGTCTGCCTTCACCCTGCAGGGCAGCCACGCAGGCAGCAGGAGAGGGTTGTAGGGGGTGATGAAGGCAGCGTTGGGATGCCCTGGCATCAAGCTGGACATGTGCTTGCCTCTGATGGCAGCATATGCAAGGACCTGCAGTGTGCCACCATCCTTGGGGTGCTCAAGAAATGCTGCAGCTCCCCATTACCCTGGAAGCTCTGCATCCCGCTCCTCACCTTGTTCCTGGTACCGTGCTATGGGCAGGGTTTTCCCCCAGCTCCCAAACTGGTCATTCTCCCCAAGGAAGGGTTTGCCAGATCCTTGGTGTGTCCACAGAGAGCAGCAGTGGGGCCAGGGCATGGCCAAGAGGTCAGGGCATGGCTGGGAATCTGGGGGTTGTTTGTCCTGGCTTGGGATGCCCTGGTTTCAGGGAGCTGTTTGACTCCAGCTCCTGCTTGTCTTGGCCCTGTCGATTCTCAAAGGCATGGGAAGTGACAAAGAGGCAGGAGCTGGTCCCTACTGTGGCCTGACATCTCTGAGGTTTCTGGTGGCTTTGAAGGCTGTGGCACCCCATCTCTTATCCCCATCACCTCCTTCCCACAGCGTTCACTCCCTCCCCTTCTCTCTCCATCCCAGGGGCCGACACCGTGAGTGAGACGAGCTCCATCAGCATCGAAGCCACAACCGACAGCAGAGACACCTCGGTGGCCACCTCCATCCTGCTGCCCTTCCCAGCCAGCCGTGGCCGGGAGGAGGTGGACACCCGCAGCGAGCACAGCTACAGTGAGTCGGGAGCCAGTGGCTCCTCCTTCGAGGAGCTGGATCTGGAGGTCACCGGGGATGGGGAGGGAGCCTCAGGCCTGCTGCCTGATGGGGGCTACGCAGGCAACCAGGAGGTCACAGACAAGTGGACCAAGGAGCCCATCGCTGCCGAGAGAGGAGAAGAGTGAAGCGAAGACCTGGCTGCCTCGCCTCCTGCCAGGGTCTGAGCTACTGGGAACTGGTCGCCTTTCTCACCTCCTTCCTCTTCAGCCAAGAGATTTCGGTTGCTGATTCCCCCTGGGACCTGCTCTCCCTCTTTGCAGAAAGGGTGTTTGGTGGTTTCGGGGGTGCCGGGAGGCGGGGGGTCTCCTGCAGCACTCGGTGGCAGGGGGTAGGTGCAGGCTTGTGGAGGGGGGGAGGGGGGTGGTGTCAGTGAAATGCATTTGCCGTTTGTGTGTCTCTAGATGCGTCGCAAATTCCTCACAGGTGTCTTGGAGGGGTGGTGGCAGTGGGTGGGCAGAGGTGTCCCCCCTCGTCTCTGCCGGTGCCCCCGCTTCTCCCTGCCGCACCACCGTGTGTTTCCTAGCACCAAAGAGCCGTGAGTAGGGTCAGTTGGGTTTGTTCCCCTCTTCTCTTCCCCCTTTGCTGAAAAATGGAAACACCCCGTGTAAACCCGGTCCTCCTGGCACTGCCGTGGGCGCTTTTGGGTCTGTAATAAAGTGGATGCTTTTCCTCACTGATGGCTGGTGACGTTGCTGACTGCCTCTTGGCCCATCGTGCCGTTCTGCTGGTGGGGAGTGGGCTGCGGCTGGAGACTGCTGGTGGGTTACCCCCCCGTGCCCCCTGACCAAGCCGGGCAGCTGCCTGAGGGCTCTGTGTCCCCCTTGCTCCACTCACTCCCTGCTTGGGCAACCCCATGGGGCTGTGGGGACTGTCCCCAGCTTCTGCAGGCTGTGGAGGGAGTGGGGAAGGGTCCCAGGCACCGTGCTGAGCTGGGCTGGAGGGAGGTGGTGTCCCTGCTCCTCTTGGGAGCTGCTGAAAGTAAAACTAAGTTCCTGGGCTCCTGGTGGGGCTGGCACTGCTGTCACAGGAGGTGGCAAGGAGGACCAGTTTACCTGTGCAGTGATTCCCCGGCATCCCATCTGCTGGGTTCCACAGGGCTGCCCATGCTGGTCCCAGTTCCCTGTCCCTCATCTAGGGATGAGGAAGCAGGGTGGACATCACCGCCATGGTACCCGGGGGCAATGCCAGGGCCAGAATGCCTCGCCTGGCTGGTAGAGCTCAGCCCCTGCCCCGGTGCCACCGACAGCCCAGGGCTTGTTCCTCAGCAGTCGGATGTGGTAGCCCAAACTCAGGTCTTGGTGTTGGGGGACTAAGGGCAGGGGAAGCCTGGCTGTCCCTCCATGGTGGAGACTTGTCCTCCCTGGCTTGGAAAGGTCATGATTAGTCCTGAGCCAGTGATTGACATGAGATTGTTCATAAATATTTTGTGCTCTGAGTGATAAAATATTAAACTCCTCCAGCCCACATGGAAAAATATTGCTCTTCCCGGTGTTTATCTTTGTTGCTGGTTATTACAAAACTGCCAACCCCCCTGAAATATTTATGCCTGGCTGAGGCTCGGGGGAGGGAGGGTAAGGGGAGGGGGGGGGCTGGAGCCAGGCAGCAGATCCTAACGCCGCTTGTCCCCTAACCCCACTGAAGAAGGGGGCTGGGGTGGGGAGGGCTTTGCCATCATTCCTCTGCCATCAGCGGTGCCAAAGCAGCAGCCGGGAGAAGGCAGCCAGTGCCAGGGCACGTGTGAGGCTCGTGCCAGGTCCTGCCTGACAGGGGAGAAATGGGACCTTGGCAGTGCCAGCATCCTTTGGCTTGACATGGCATGTCTCCAGCCCTCCCTGGTTCTATGCCCCCGTGGCCAGCAGTGCTGAGGTCCCCCAGCCCAGGCACCTTCTTCTCCCTGGTGCCCTACTCCATCTGTCCTACCAGTCTTGGAAGGAGATGGGCTGGCAGGACCTTGGAGGTCCTCGATTATCTCCCCCGCACCCCCCCAACTCCCAAATCAGTACTGCTGTGGGAGAGGGAGTAGGGACAGAGTGGGTCCAATTCTTGCTGCAGTGCCCTAATCCACAGCAACTGGTGGTGGGGAAACTGAGGCACCAGGCGGTGAGGCAGTTCCTTGGGATGCTGCCCCAGAGGCACCCCTGGCCCATCCCTGCAGGTTCTGTGTCACCTCCCGTCCCATTCTTGTCCCTGAGTCATGGAGCTCTCCGGGACAGCCAGGCTCCCAACACAGAGCTGATGGGGACACACAGCAAGATCCTGGGCAGCCAAACAGCTCCAGAAAGAGTTTTGGTAATCAATGGAGATATGGAACTCTAAATCCAGCCTCTGCCTCTTCCATTGGAGGAGACATCTCAGGGACCATCATCCAAAGCCTTCCCCCAGCTTGGTGCTTGGGCCAACTGTGAGTGCTGAGGGCTGCCTGGAGTGCAGGGGTCAGCGGGGTGATGCTGGTCCCCTGGATGTCCTCCAAGCACTTGGGGAGCAGGGGGTAGTTTGGGTGGGGGGGCTGTGCTGGGCAGGGGTTATTAAAGACCCCCCAGGGGCACCAGGTTGTGGCTGTGGAGTTGTAGCCGAGGCTGGGACCCTCTCTCTGGGCTGGGACTGAGATGGGGCCTTTGGGGCCAGGAGAAAAGACCTTCTGGGTCTTCCAGGGGACGGCAGGGTCCTGCCTTCCATGGATGTGTCCTGCCCCTGCCCAGCCTGGATCCGGCCATCCCTTACCTACATCTGGCTGTGTCCTGCCTTCCCTGACGGTGACCTGCTCCGTCTGGCTGTGTCCTGCCTGGATCTGGCCATGTCCTACCCATGTCCTGCCTTCCTTGGCCATGTCCTATGGGGTCTGCCTACATCCTGCTTGTGTCCCGCCTGGATCTGGCTGTGTCCTGCCTGTGTCCTGCCTTCCCTGATAGTGTCCTACTCTGTCTGGCTGTGTCCTGGCTGTGTCCTGATGGGATCTGGCCGTGTCCTGCCTTCCCTGGCCATGTCCTGCCCGGTGTGGTTGTGTCCTGCCTGGATCCAGCCCTGTACCCCCCCGGCTTTGCCCAAGCCCCGCCAACCCTCCCGTCCTGCCGGTGCCCTGCGGTGCGGGTAGCGGGCGGGAGGGCAGGCGGGGCGGCCCCGGGAGTGCTGCTGCCCCGGGGCCGGGCCGGGGCGGGGGCCGGGGCCGGGCCGGGCCGGGCGGGGGGCGGAGCGGCTCCGCTGGGCTGGGGCTGGCGGAGTGTCAGAGGCGGCGGCGAGAGGCGGTGGCAGCCGCAGCTCCGAGGCAGCTGCTGCTGCACCGGCACCGGCTCCCGGCACCGGCTCCCGGCACAGCCCGCCGGGCCCAGGTAAGGGCTGCGCTCCCACCCTGGCGCTCCCGGCCGCGCCCGTCCCCGTGGCCTCGGTCCGCGCCGTGCCCCGCCGGCGTCCCCAGAGCCCCGGTGCCCGCGGCTGAGGGGCACGGCGACCGGCGATTCGCCGCAGCCGTCGGGGCCGCGGAACGGTGGGGCTCGGCGGCCGGTGCCCGGAGCCGGGGCTCCCGGAGGTGAGGGAGGGGAACCGAGTCCGGGACACCGGTACCGGCTGGGTCGGGGGGCACCGGGGCCGGTCCTGCCGGCTACCCCTTGCCCGGCGTAAGGCGCCGTGCCGCGGGGCTTCGGGAGAAGAGCTCGGGGGGGTCCCCAGTGCCCCGGCAGCACCGACCCCCCGCAGCGGGCACCCAGCGGGACCCCGTCGCCGCAGCCCTCCTGGTCCTGCCCGCGGTCACCGGGGCAGGGAAGCGGGGGTGACCGCCCGGCACGGCGGGGACAGCACCCCTCTCCCCGGGGTCTGTCCTCTGTCTGTCCCCCGGCCGGGGAGAGCGGGGGGGGAGGGCTGGCAGGAAAGCTGGAGCCCAGGGTGGGTTTGAAACGGGATTTGGGGTGGGTCGGACGAGCCCATGACCCCAGCCCTTTGGTGGTGGGGCGGGCAGACCCCTCCTCTCCCACCTCACTGCTGGGGCACCGGGGCCAGGGCTGCACCAGCTCCTCTCGCCTTTGCCTCCCCGACCCCCGGTGCTCCCCGTTCGGCTGGGGAAGAGCAGCCAAACGGTGGTGGGGGGTGATGGGGCTAGCGGTTGGGGGAAGGTGCTTTAGCCCCACAGGGCACCGGGACTCACAGGCTGTGGGACAGACTGGAAGTGCGGGGGTCCCAGCAGAGCTTGGTGTCAGTAGGATCTCCAGGGCACCCTGGTGGGAGGTGATGATGGTGGCTTTTGCAAGCTGGGCTCACCTTGAGCCCTCCCAGCACGGCTGCTCTCACTCGTACCCCACACCACCCTAAGGGCGCTGGTGTTAGAGAGGGTCAGGTCTCCTCACAGGACGTGGGTGGGAAGTGCTAGGGATATGTAGGAGCAACTGCACCTTCTCACCCACCGTATTCACTGATGCTTTTGGGAGGGGAGGCTGCCAGCAGCAGCTTCAAGCCATAATGTGTCCATCGGACTTGGCTCTGCCCTGCTGGGTGCTTCACTTCCCCAGATGTTTTCCAGATGTTCCCGTGGGGATGTCCTTCCCGCCAGCACTGTGCCAACCCAGCCAAGCAGCTGCAGGGATGACCACAGTCCTGCTCATGGTGTCCCTCAGAGCTCACTGCAAGTTGGGCAATAGTTTGCCCTTTAGGGAGAGCTTTGCCTGAAGGTGCCCTTCATATGGCGGATCCCACCAGCTGCTCCAGAAGAGCCAGATCCCAAGGAAATGGTCTCCCACTGCTACCAGAACCCTGTGCTGGTCTCAGCCTGCTGCCAATGGACTCCATCAATAATCCGTGTTCCTGTGGCCTCTTCCCTGCTTGAGGAAACCCTGGGTTCCTCAGAATCTTTCACTGCCTGAAATAAGGCAGAGACCTTTCCTCAGCCTTTCCCCCAAACTCCTTGAAACTGGGGGGTCAGGTAGGAGATGCCCCGAGGTGGCTGGGGGCTTGTTGCAGGCAGGCAGCACCTGGGGACAGACACTATGGGGCATGGAGGAGGAGGAGGTCCTCATGCATCTTGCCACCACACTCTACTATCCCTTGTGCCGCACTGCTACCCGCATCCCCTGGGCATCCCCGCCAGCTCCGGCTGCTTGCTGGAGAGCTCTTCCAGCCATGGGTATTGCCTGCCCGGGGGCACTGTGGGGGGCTCCTCCTCGGGGAGACTGGCCTTGATACTAGCTGCAGGGGGTTGCAGGGGGCAGGACTCTCTGGCACTGTCCTCCAACCCTGTGTGTCCCACAAGCACAGGCTGTCAGGCTGCAGGTGAGCCCTGGGACCCACCGTGGCACCGGCAGCTTCCCATGCCAGAGCAGCCTGAGGTTTCTGGGCTGTCAGGGGGGTCTCCTTCTCCCAAGGCCCCTAAAATGCCAGCCCTGCGGGATTTCAGCAGTCAGCTTCAAATGGGAAACAAATCTCTCCCGTGGTTTGGGAAAAAGACAACTGATCTCTGAAGGGACTGCATCTCCTGCCAAAAAAAGGCCTGTCTGCTGCAAAAGCCTTTGATTCCCCCGCGCCTCCGTGCTTTCTGCAGAGGGAGTCAGCAAACCTGGCTCTTACTTTTACTGAAATCTCTGAATTTAGTATACGGGGAAGGAAGGGGCGGTGGTGAGAGAACAGGCTCTGAAGCACCGTGGCTGCCGGATCCTGCCCCCCGCGTCGCTGTGGGAGGATGAAGCCACCAGCATGTCCCTGCTCCAGCCCTGATGCCATGGGCAGCGCCGAGAGAGCTGTGGGGCAGGTGGGCTCCAGGGGGTATGGGATGGGGCTTAAATACTGCTGCAGGCACAGGGGGCTCATGGACGGCTGCTTTTGGCAGCCCTCTCGGCTTCAGGTTGGGAGCCTGATGGCAGTACCTGGGTCGGGGGCTCGGCTCAGAGCCGGCATTGGCTCTGCTCACCCAGCCCGGGCTCCCTGCCCCAGGTGACCTCCCTGGCTCCTTCCATCCCCCCAGTATTTTAGGGATTGGCAAAATGTCCCCCAGCAGGCTGCTCTGCCTGGTGCTGCCATGGGGGCTGGCTCTGTGCTCCCCCTGCCTGAGCAGATGCATTCCAGGGAGAGCAGGGTGGGGACATCAGACCTTGCACATCACTTGTCTCCCAGGGTCTGTGTCACTTACTGGTGTCCTGGTGGTCCCAGGTCACTACTGGAACTGTCTCACCCGCTCAGCTCGCCCTTCTAGGGGGGGGTTTGCTCCTTCCTACAGGCACCCCAGGCGGGGATGCGCTGGGCTGGAGGGCACAGGCAGGCTCAAGCCCTTGTTCATCCATGCAATGCCAGCACTGTGGGGACAGTCCCCAGCTCTCCTTGCAGCCCACAGACCCAACAGCTTTTCTCTTCCTTTTTTCAGGTGCTGAGGGCTCTGCTGGGGCAGCAAGACCCCCCCCTCCTGCTGACACCACGCCGTGCCACCCCCCGCTACCTGATGCCTGGGGACTGCCTGCCCTCACCTTGACAGGTGGCAGAGGGCGATAAGGAGTGGCGTGGGTCCCCTGGCCTGCGCTGGCACACCCCATGGCGGTCCCCTTGGCCGCCTGTCTGTGGCTGATGCGCCTGGCCACCTGCCTGGCTGCCGGGCATGGCATGGCTGGCAAGAAGGAGATCAGCACAGATGGGGACCTGGTGATTGGGGGCCTCTTCCCCGTCCACGAGAAAGGAGTGGGGACCGAAGACTGTGGCAAGATCAATGAGCACCGGGGCATCCAGCGCCTGGAGGCCATGCTCTTCGCCCTGGACGAGATCAACAAGGACGGGAGCATCCTGCCAGGGGTAAAACTGGGCGCCCACATCCTTGACACCTGCTCCAAGGACACCTATGCCCTCGAGCAGTCCCTCGACTTTGTCCGCGCCTCCCTCACCAGAGTGGATGGCTCTGAGCACATCTGCCCCGATGGCTCCTATGCTGTCCACGATGACGTGCCCACTGCCATCACTGGAGTCATCGGGGGCTCCTACAGCGACGTTTCCATCCAGGTACCTCCCAGGCAAGAAGGGCTCGGATGGGGCTGGGGGGTTGGCCAGGAATATCAGGGGAGGGGGAGTAAAACCCTGGTAGGAGTGTGATGCTGCTGCTGCCAGTGTGGCACAAGGTGCTCTCATGTCCCTCATGGTGGTGCTGTACCCCTTTCTGCAGTGGGGAGGGAATGCCAGGGTCCCACCTGGGGCTGTGGGGAGCCCCCCACCTGACATATGCCATGGATTTGGTAGATCTGTCCCACACAGAGAGGGAGTTTATTGCCCTCCTGGGGGTCATGGCAGCAAGTACAACTCCTCAGCCCAGGACAATGCTCAGGTCCGTGCTGTCTGCAGTGCCACTACTCTGCCATGTCCCTTGTCACCACCAGTGGGCATGGATGGTGTGAGCCACCACTCGGCATCACCAGTACTGGCCTGCCGTGTCCTGGTGTGGGACTAGAGAAGGATGCTGGTCCTCTCCTGCCTGACATATGCTGCCAGTGCCTGCAGGCACCTCTCCTCCCACCAATAGGTGACAGCATGTGCCCAGTGCCCAGCAGACCAGCTGCTCCCACCACCAGACCTGGATGGCCACAGCCATGCCATGGCTGTCCCTGGTCCTCCCTGGCCAGCATAGTGCTCATGTCAGAATGGCACTGGGGACACTGTGATGGGGACATGGGCACATTGCTCCTGGCAGGCACGGCTTTGGACTGTGAGGTGGCACCATCCCCTTTGCCCCCCACAAACCCATCCCATGAGGTATGTCCGGATCCTGCCTCTGAGGGGCTCAGCCACAGGGGTGGGCACAGGGAGTACATCCCCAGTGATCCCATGGGAACAGTTACATTGTGCCTTGGACCCAGGTACCACCCTAGGTGGGGTGCAGCTCAGTCTCCAAAACCATGGCTCTGTGGACCCAGGGGCCAGCTTTGGCAGGGAGAAGAGCATCCCTTGAGGACACAGGCAGCCAGAGGGGCCAGCCTGGGGGCTGCTGGTGGGCCATGGTCTTGCTGAGATGTAATGAGTCCCCTGGGTGTGTCAAACCACATCTGCTGGTCCTCAGGGTCCCCCCAACCCCCCTGGCTGCGGGGTGGAGGAAGCCAGGGCTGGGTGTTGGAGGCAGAACACTGGTCCAGCCTACATGGGCCCTTGTCCCTTCCCTTGCTGGAGGACCTGGTGTGTCCCTGCAGGTGGGGGGACACGGGTCCCAACCCCAGGGGGTGTGGGCAGCCTGTGCTGGGGCAGCGCAGGGGGCTGGCAGCTCCCATTGTGCGGGGAGGCCAGGCAGAGCCATCGCTGCGCTCGGGGGCCTTCTTGCCATTAGAGGACTTTGTCATGGAGAACATTTGTCCACGTTAATTAAGCCGTGTCTCTCGCCTGGGGAGCAGCGAGATGTGGCCAGGCTCACTGGCCCCGCTGGCGTGCCCAAGCCCCCCCTCTCTTGCTGCTCCAAGAGCCTGGGCTTTTAACAGCCTCATTAGCAGGGCTTTTTTCCCCTTTGAAGCTAACGAGGGCTTCTGCTGAGCAGCTGGAAGATGCCGGTCTCACTGGGGTTCCTGATGTGGGATGCGCAGGCGCTAGTCCCCAGACCCAGCTCTGCAGCCCCCCCCCCCCCCCCCAGCTTTCTCCTTGCCCATGAGCATCTCACACAGGTCACTCGCAGGGGAGTTTCTACCTAAAATCCATTTATCCCCTCCCCTGCCCCGCATTTCAGAGGGGAAACAAAAAAAAAAAAAAGAAAGAAATGAGCACATCTGAGGGCTCAGGCATCCCTGTGAATGTGCCACCCATCCATCCATCCTCCAACCATTACCCTCCAGGTGGGGGGGTTGCTCATCAGCCCCACAGCTATGATTGGGAGCACCATGCACCACCTGGTGTTGGGCAGGGGTTCTCTGGTGGGAATGGGTCCCTCGCTGGACCACATCTTCAGGTGCTCACCTCTCCTCCTCTTTTCAGGTGGCCAACCTCCTGCGGCTCTTCCAGATCCCACAGATCAGCTATGCCTCCACCAGTGCCAAACTCAGCGACAAATCCCGATACGACTACTTTGCCCGCACTGTCCCACCAGACTTTTACCAAGCCAAAGCCATGGCAGAGATCCTCCGCTTTTTCAACTGGACCTATGTCTCCACCGTGGCCTCGGAGGGTGACTATGGGGAGACGGGGATTGAGGCCTTTGAGCAAGAAGCCCGCATGCGCAACATCTGCATCGCCACCTCGGAGAAGGTGGGGCGCTCCATGAACAAGAAGACCTATGATGGGGTGGTCCGGGCTCTGCTGCAGAAGCCCAATGCCAGAGTGGTTGTGCTGTTCACTCGAAGTGAAGATGCCCGGGAGCTGCTGGCGGCTGCCCAGAGAGCCAACGTGTCCTTCACGTGGGTGGCCAGTGATGGGTGGGGAGCCCTGGAGAGCGTGGTGGCTGGGAGCGAAGCGGTAGCAGAGGGAGCCATCACCATCGAGCTGGCAGCCTACCCCATTAAGGAGTTTGCTACCTATTTCCGTAACCTCAACCCCTACAACAACAGCCGAAATCCCTGGTTTCGGGAGTTTTGGGAGCAGAAATTCAAGTGCAGCTTCCACACACAGGACTGTAGCCGGTACTCCCTCAAGACAGGCAAGTTTGAGCCGGAATCCAAGATCACGTTTGTGGTCAACGCAGTTTATGCCATGGCTCACTCTCTCCACAACATGCACCAGGCGCTGTGCCCCAATGCCACCAAGCTCTGTGATGCTATGAAGCCCGTCAATGGCAAGAGGTTCTACAAGGATTTTATGCTCAATGTTAATTTTGATGGTAAGTCCACAGTTGGAGATGGGGTTTGGCTGCCTGATTGGAAGGGGATGGGTGGAGGGGCAGCGAGGAGGAAGGAGAGCCAGGTTTGATCCAAAGCCCACCAGTTCCTCTAGCCTGCCCTGGGCCAAGGGCTGTGGTTGTTCCATGATGTCAACAGCCCACTATTACCCTTGGGAGGCAATCCAGGCCTTCTGTCCCCAGTGTGGAGAAGCTGGTGACGAGCTCCAACCTTCTAGAGCTAGGTGGGACCAGCCCCACAGGGGACCCTCCAGGAGCATGAGTCCTTGTAGACTTTACTTGCAAATGCCATGATTTTTTCACATTTCAGAGATTAAACTGGAAGGAGACACTCAATCAGGGTCCTACGTATTTGGGGTGAATTAGAGTTGTGTCCTCTGTGACTTGGGGTGAGCCCAGATACCCACATGTCATTGAGAGTCATTGGGGCTGCAAAATCCACCTCTTTGTCCTGCAGAGCTGTCTGGGGCTGCCGAGTTCTTAGGCACCTGAGGAGGTAGTTCTCCACTGTTGCTCTCCTGCTCCTAATGTGTGCTTAGGCAGTAAGCATGAGAGTGAAGGAAGGGAAGAGGTTAGATATTTGCCTTTGGTCACGGTGGGATGTGATGCTTTGATGGAGCCCTGCTTCCACACCAGGAGCAAGCACTCTCCTGCCCCACAGCAGTCACCTGTGTGTCCTTCTCATCCCTCCAGCTCCGTTCAGGCCAGCAGACACCAAGAGTGTCGTTCGATTTGACCGCTATGGTGATGGGATTGGGCGCTACAACATCTTCAACTATCACCACATGGATGGGCGATATCGGTATCAGAAGGTGGGCTACTGGGCTGAGGGGCTCATTCTCAACACCAGCCTCATTCCGTGGGCTGAGACTTCCATCCCTGTGTCCCAGTGCAGCGACCCCTGCAAGAAGAATGAGATAAAGAGCATGCAGCCTGGTGACATATGCTGCTGGATCTGCATCCCCTGCCAGCCCTACGAGTACTTGCTGGATGAGTTCACCTGCATGGACTGTGGGCTTGGTTACTGGCCCAATGAGACCCTGAATGGCTGCTACGAGTTGCCCCAAGAATACATCCGCTGGAAAGATGTCTGGGCCATTGGCCCTGTCACTATCTCTTGCCTGGGTTTTATCTCCACCCTCTTTGTTTTTGGAGTCTTCGTGAAGAACAATGATACCCCCATTGTGAAGGCCTCTGGCCGGGAGCTCTGCTACATTCTCCTGACTGGGGTCCTCATGTGCTATAGCATGACCTTCATCTTCATCGCGAAGCCCTCCACCGAGGTGTGCACGCTCCGGCGTCTGGGGCTGGGCACATCCTTTGCCGTCTGCTATTCAGCCCTCTTGACCAAGACGAATCGGATTGCCAGGATCTTTAGTGGAGTGAAGGAGGGGGTCCAGCGCCCCCGGTTCATAAGCCCCACATCGCAGGTGGTCATCTGCATGGCCCTCATCTCTTGCCAGCTGATCATCGTCATCATCTGGCTGCTGGTGGAGACCCCTGGCACAGGCAAGGAGACCGAGCCTGACAAGAGGTACATTGTCACCCTCAAGTGCAACAACCGTGACTCCAACATGCTCATTTCGCTCACCTACAATGTCCTCTTGATTGTCCTCTGCACGATCTACGCCTTCAAGACACGGAAATGCCCTGAAAACTTCAATGAGGCCAAGTTCATCGGGTTCACCATGTACACGACCTGCATCATCTGGCTGGCCTTCCTGCCCATCTTCTACGTGACCTCCAGCGACTACCGAGTATGAGCTTCAGTTGGGGTGGGGAGGGCAGGGGAGTCTGTGTGTGTGTGTGTGTATTTAACAGGACTTGATCTGAGAAGTCATGGTGATTTGAGCCCTGCAGGATTTGTGGCTAGGAGATGTGTGGGGAAGAGGACCCTGGGGAAGGGTCTTTGGCCACGGACTTGGTAACGGTCACATTCGTGACCAGGTAAAAGGTGGCTGATGGGTTGTGGCTGAGGGGTCAATCAGTCTTGGGGAGAACACTCCTCCCTTTGACAGACTATTTGCTGGGAGGTTGATGGGAAGTGGCCCTGAGACCTACAGAGACCACCCTGATCTGACCACGGAAGAGTGATTGCCATCCTTCAGCCTCATGATGCAGGCACAAGACAGCCCCTGGCCCATCCTGACATCCCTCCCACAAGGGCATGAATGCCAACTCCAAGGCCAGCATGGTTTCTTGGGAGGTGAGCAGTGCTAGGGAATGGAGAGCATAGAGTGCACCCTACAACACCTCAAATTCCCTGTCAAGGGCACCCAGACATGTTCTTGCCAGGCCTAGAGGACTCAGTAAGGGTGGCTGTAGTCATAGGCTTCTGGAGAGGACCAGCATCCCTTGGTGGGAGTGGGTACTGAGCTGTGACCCCGGGCATTGGTCCAAAGCAGCATGTTGGCAAGGCTGTGAGTGCTGCTCATGGTGTACCTATTTTGCCCCCATCAGAGCAGTGCCCATCCTCTGCCAATAGGTCTCCAGTGGGTCCACCCTGACAGAGGGACCTGGTGTGGGGTGCAGGCAGCAGTCCCTGACCAGTGGGGCTGGCCAGGGGCCACAGTAAGGGCTTGCTTCATCCTGCCCCACTTGGGGCAGAGGGCTGGTGGCAGGAGCATCTGATGCCCAACCCCTGTCTCCAGGTCCAGACGACCACCATGTGCATCTCAGTGAGCCTCAGCGGCACTGTGGTCCTTGGCTGCCTCTTCACTCCCAAGCTCCACATCATACTCTTCCAGCCACAGAAGAACGTGACCAGCCATCGTGTGGGCACCAGTCGGTTCAGCGTGGCAGCTGCCAGCTCCAGCCAGTCCCATGGTGAGCATGGTGGGGTTGGGAAGGGCTGGGGGGGCAGCACCCCCTTTGGCGGGGGCGGGGGGGAGGGGGATGGATGGGGGGGGAAGGAGCACCCCAGCATGGGCCCCTGAAGGAAAGTGGGGGTGCAGGGGAGGGTATGACTGGAAGGGGGGGG